>PVHP010022035.1:0-28822 GCA_004024765.1 Zapus hudsonius
CTTGGCAATAGCCTGTAATGTGTGGGGGGGAGGGGTGAGAGGGAGGGTCAGGGGTCTCCAACAACTAGCTGGAAGGTATCCAACTCCTGGCTTTGGTTTTCCTTTATTTTTCCATTTGTGCATCTCACTTGCCACAAGTGAAAGGAAGTCTAGCCTGGGTTAATCTGGGAGATCAAGGCCTGCTGGCCATCAATCCCAGCACTCCCAGATGTCCTATAGCTGGCCCAGCCCCACTTAGGTCTGTGTGAGGCCTGCTTCTACGAAGAGCTTGTGTTAGTGGCTCTGGTCCCACTTCTTTGTGTGAAGCCCAGGTGAGACAGTTTCGGGGTGACAAGGCCTTGAATGTAAACGTGAATGTCCTTGAGCCTGTAATGGAGAATCTTGTCTACCCCCTCCCCATTATCTCTTTTCCCCTAAAACCTCACCAGAGGAGGTGAATAGGTACCTCTGGTTTTATCTTTTTTTTTTTTTTCTTTGCAGAGAAAGGAATGTAAAGGGATTACTTCTTCCTACTGAGAATCTAACACCCAGGCACCTGGCAGCTGACCAGCCCCTACCCTGGAAACCCCTCCCCCCAAGAAAACCCAACCTGGATCTCCAGATGGGCTTTTCTATTTCTAGAAACCCCTTCCTGCTATACAGGAGCTCTGTATTCTTTCCTTAAGCTCTGTTTCTACAAGCTATACACTATAATAAAATCTTTCTTAAGCTATATCCTCTTGTCTGGGTTTCATTTGTTGAAATTCTTAAGACAAGCACCTGGAAGACCACCGATTCAGGAGTTTTGTGTGACCATGAGCGTCCTGCACCCTAGCTCCTGAGCTATTGCCCACCCAAGAGCCAAGAAAGGCTCCCACACTGTCAAAGACACTCCAAAATTCCAATATCACAATGCACACTTCTGTGTCTGTGAGAAGCTCCAGAGCCAGTTCCTAGGAGTTAGTGACATTTTGGTTTCAAAATTCAAATGAGCTTTATGCTGTTTTAAGAGCTCAGTTTTTAAGAATAGAACAGACATTTTTGCTTGAATTTATAATATAAGATATTGCAGAATGTTTCCAGACAGGCATGCAGTGGGCTAAGATGCAAAGTCCTAGCTCTCCAGGAAGCAAAGTAGAGGTCTGATACTTTACAGGTATTCTTTGCAGAAAAAAACCCTGCAAAGAAAAGATCTGAGAGAGCAGTTGATTATTCTTTCCATGTTTCAATCAAAACCAAGTTTCTGTAAAGATTGAAGTTATTGGGGCTTTGCAAGCAAGCGCCTTTAACTGCTGAGCCATTTCTCCCCCAGTCCCTTTGTAATCTTTGATTTAATCCTCCTGCCACTAGCACCAGCTCAAAACAGCATGAGCGTCCAGCACAGAGCAGGTGCTGGTACATTATGTGTGATGGTTAAGTTTTGTTGTCAGCTTCACCTGGTTAGTAATATTGGGTGGGTCTCTGAGGTTGTTTATAGGAAGGCAGCCCTCTCAGTAGGGGGAAGGATATAAGGAGGCTCAGGGGAGATAGAAACATCCCTTCCTGGGAGGGCAGTGCAGGAAGGAAATTCCCAAGACTCGGAGTCAACAAGTCTGGGAAAGGGTTACAAGACCCCACCCTAAGGATCTATAAAGGGGGAAGGAAATCTCTCCTGCCTGGCTGCTGGTACTTTCCATGACTTGGATCTATCCTGTTTATCTGTCACTTTGTCAGCATTGGAAGGAAGCTTCCTCAGCCTTCCAGCAGCTCCCCAGGAAGCTTTTAGGCCTTCAGTGCTGGATTGGGACTGCTGAGGCATCCAGCCACATGAATTGAGCAGCTACTGGTTTTTTCTGCAATGAATACCTGTAAAGTATCAGACCTTTACTTCCTGGAGAGCTCGGTAGGACTTTGCATCTTTAGCCCACTGCATGCCTGTCTGAAAACATTGTTGCAACATATCATAAATTCAAGCAAAAAGGTCTTTGTTCCATTCTTAAAAACTGAGCTCTTAAAACAGCACAAAACTCTAGGGCTTGTAGACTGCTATTGTGGGACTGCAGTGGGCTAATCAATAAATCCCCCTTTTACTACTATTCTATTGGTTCTGTTCTTCTAGAGAACCTAATAATACATTATGTAAGAACCAAATCCTTTTTCTCAGTTAAGGAGTTTATAAAACAGGAAGAAATATGTATAAATTATGAGCTATAAATGGTGGAATTTGGACAACTGTGGAAACCTCTTTTTATTCTTTACCATTGTCTCCTGAAAGATGCCAGGCTTTCTGCCCAAATAGGTCCAGTCTGCAAATTTAATATTGGAGCATTGTAGTGCTTCATCCTCAGGAGAAACCAGACCTCTGAGTTGGGAATCTCTAGGGGGATACATGTCATTGTGCCTTATCATTTTATTACTTGGTCATGTATTTTATCTTATATTAGAAAGTGCGAGAGAGGGCTGGAGAGATGGCTCAGCGGTTAAGGCACTTGCCTCCAGTGCCTAAGGCCCTGGGTTCAATTCCCCAGGACCCACATAAATCAACCCCACAAGGTGGTGGCCCTGGTGCATTCTCTCTCTCTCTCTCTCTCTGCTTGAAAATGAATAAATAAAATATTTGAACAAAAAAGAAAGAGCGAGAGAGTATGTATGTATATGTATATGTGTGCCAGGGCCTCCTGCTACTGCAAACTAATTCCAGACACATGAGTGTATGAGCCACTTTGTGCATCTGATTTTATATGGATACTGGGAAATTAATCCCTGGCTTTGCAAGAAAGCACATTTAACCACTGAGCCATCTCTCCAGCCCTGTATATTGTCTTTTAAATGGTAGGTCTGGTCTTTTGGTATGTGTGGCAAGGTATTCATGTTGAACACATAGGAAAACATATGAAATACCACCATCTAGGGCTTTCACTCTAGGAAGGATTTTGGGCTCTTCTGCAAAGTTACTGCTGTACCACAGATTACGAGTTTATTCTTGAGCTGAATATGATTGACCATGGCCTGGGAACATGGTAAATTGTCCCAAAAGACATGTTCCAATATGGAAACAGATGAGATTTTATTAGTTACAGAATAAATAATACATAAAGGCATTTATCAGACACATTGGTGGGGGACAGGCTGGTGGATTACGGCAAATGGGAACAACTAGTTTTCAGATGGTATCTGATGGCATTCTTGGTTTTGGATTGGTGGAAACAGTGGTCTCCTAGGAAAATATATATAATTTCATGGAGGGGGCAGTTAGTTCAGAAGACCCCAGCCCTCTCTGAGGATCCATAGGTAGTTAATGACTGCTGGAGGAGAGAGACATTTTCCTAAGGGGTGTGGGCACTGGCAAGGAGCCCAGCTCCTCACCTAGGCTCCTGAGGACAACCCTGATGAAACTCCTTGGTTTACTGACACTCCCAAAATACAACATGAAAGTACACGCGTGGAACTAGTCGGGAAGACGGAGGAATGCAGCAGAGGGGGCGGGTAACGGGGAGTAAATACTGATAAAATACACATATAAGAAAACCCATTATCCTAAAAGCCCACACGCTAAGGAAAGCTCTACAAAAGGTACCTATTTTTTGAAGCTGGGTCTCACTGAGCCCAGGATGGCCTCAAGTCCGCCTCGATCTCCCTGGGCCCGTCCAGAGCGGGGGTCCCGGCTGGCGTGTCGCCCCGCCCTGCTATTCGAGGTTCTGACGGCGACACCGACAGGCTGGCTTTCAGAGGAGCTCGACATGGCCTCGGATGCTTCAGCTCAGGCCCCGACCCACGCCCGCCCCGCGGCGGAACCTTCGTGCGCGCGCCCCGGAGCGGGGCCGGAACGGACGCGGGGCCGGAAGTGGCGGGGCCGGAAGTGGTCGACCCGGACCCGCAGCCGCTTCCGGGGTCGCAGTCGCGGCCGCCGCTGGGGCGATGGGCGCGCTGGGCGCGCTGGGCCGGCAGGTGAGGCCGCGCGGCGGGCGGGCCGGGGGTCCGCTGGCGCCCACGGGACGGGGCGGGGAGGCCGCCGCACCCTCGGGGGCCCCTTCCGCGCTGGCCGCAGACCGAGCCCGGGTCCCCAGCGACGCTGCTCGCGCCCGACCCGACCCGACCCGGTGTCCCGTGGGTTCCCTTCCCTCCTAAGCGCAGTCACGGCTCTGCCCGCGCTCGAGCTGCTGGCTCACAAGTCGAGTTCCGACTGTTCGGGTCTTGCAGGTCCTGGACTGGCGCCGTCTCGTCTCCCCCACCTGGTGCTTTTTGACCCGACCGACCCCCCAGGTTGGACGGCGGAAGACGCCAGCGGCTTCTTTGTGCGAACTGAGCACAGCGTCCGATGGAGGACCCCCAGAGTGTCTTCAGGAACCCGAACCCGGGGCGCAGCTGGTCCGGTGCCTCCCCAAGAAGCAGCGAACCCCGCTGGATCCGGGGTCCTTGGAGCTGGACCAGGCCGTCAGCTCCCTCCTGGATATGGGTTTCAGCGATGCCCATGTGAGCGAATTGCTCCGTATCCAGCCTGTCGCCAGCCTTCCGCAGTTGCTGGGCATCGCTGCAGAGCTGATCCTCTTGGGATTGAATCCCGAACCTGTGTGTGTGGCTCTGCAGAAAAGTCCGCAGTTACTGAAACTCTCTGCCGCGCAAATGAAGAAGCGTGCCAGTTACCTTCGAAAACTTGGCCTTGGAGAAGGTACTTTATAGCGTGTGGAGGAGTCCTGGTTGGGCAGAGTGTAAGGGGAGGCGGGATAGGCAGGTTTTCTGAGGAGGTGAGTGAGGCAGGCTCTGCAGAAGGCATTACAGGAGCCATGTGTGAGGTTAGTAAGGGCAGAGAGAACTGAGGTCACAAGGCCTGTGTGGTTTGTTCACCGAGGTCCCTAGTTCCCTGAACAGTGGGGACACGGCCTCTGTTTAGTGGGATAGTTTGCTGTGGTGTCATATTGTGTGCTGATGTGTAACCTCGAATGTGAAAACCAACTCGATCTTAGCACTTCGTGTGATAGAAAGCCAATAACATCCTTTACAGAACATCTATTTACTGTGGAACCTGAGAGATCTTGCCCGGTCCCTGGAAAGCTGGTGGAGTAGCTGCTCCTAGCTGCCTCTCTCCCTCTTCAGTTTGCATACCTCAGGGACTCTTGGAGTTCCTCAGGTTTCTTTAGGGATCTTCTGGGGAAGGGGATGAGGCCCATGAGGATTCCAGGGACCAGATGACCAGAGGAATCCCATTATTCCACTATTTCTTTTTGTTATTTACTCTTCCCCATAGGCATGTTTTTTGAGGGGCAAAGGCTTAGAGGCCACTACTTTTGGGATCTCTGCAGACCTCCTTTTTTAGAAGACAGGCAGAAAGATCACTGCGTTTCTCTTGACAGATGTCTTACATTGTCTGAGTGTAAGTTCAGACATTGTCCAGCACAGTTTAAGGGATGAAGAGAGAGCCTACACTTTTGAACTTTGTTCTCACACTTGAGTAAGACAGTGACCAACTGAGCTGTTAGGAAATTAATTAGCAGCCTAAGTGACTAAGTTTACAGTTACTAAATTGGCCCAAGTGTTCACGGAAGACCGTGCACTCCCATTTGCCTGGGACGTGCCCAGTTAACAGCAGTGGTCTGATAGTTACTCATAGTTACCTCACTCACAGTGCCCTGGTTTTGCCACTGAGTCAGCAGTTGTGATTTTTGTCTTTTTCTGTAGTGAGCTTCTTTTCCTTAAGGTCAGGCTCCCTGGTCTTGAATGTTAGCCTGTTTTATCACAGAACAACCTCGAGTCTCACTGTGGATGAGCTACTACTCTCCCATCTTAGTGTTTGAGGTTTTTTTTTTTTTTTTCCCTCAGTAAATCCCTGTGAAATTCTTTTCTAAGCAAGGAGAACAAACGGAGACCTAGAATATGAATTTGCCCCTTCAGGTGGAAGGAAGATGGGCTGGTGAGTCCAAGAAGAGCACTTCCATCATACTTCATGGGAGATGTGTCTGAAGTTGTTTGAAAGTCTTTACACTGCTGACCCTTAGGTGTAGCTAGCCCTTGGGTTTGTGGACTGTCTTGAAGTTTCATGCTTTCCTTTTCTCAATGTTCTGCAGGGAAGCTAAAGAGGGTGCTTTATGGTTGCCCTGAGGTCTTCACCATGTCTCACCAGGACATCGACAATATCGTCAAGGTCCTCAAGGAGAAGTGCCTGTTCACAGCACAGCAAGTCACTGAGATTCTGCACAGATGTCCCGGTATTCTTCGGGAGGACCCCAGTGAACTGGAATACAAATTCCAGGTAAGAATGAGGGATTAGGTTAGTATGGGCAGGTCTTTCAGGACTTCAGATGAAGTAATGTCAGTTTGAGCTGGAAAATGAAAGCTCTTTGTACCCACCGGCAGAGAGAATAGACCTTGGATCATGTAGAGAACACCTGTTCTGCTCCTTTAATTCCTAAATCCAAGTGGGGACTCTGCAATAGCTAATATTGAGACAGCTAAAACTTTGCTATGCTTAGAATATATTTTTGAGTGGTGATTTTTTTGTTTTGTTTTGTTTTTCGAGGTAGGGTCTCGCTCTAGTCCAGGCTGACCTGGAATTCACTATGTAATCTCAGGGTGGCCTTGAACTCACAGCGATTCTCCTACCTCTTGCCTCCCGAGTGCTGGGATTAAAGGCATGCGTCACCACGCCCGGCTTATTTCAGTATTTTTGAGCTAGAGTCTTTTGTTTTGTTTTTTGTTTTCGGTTTTTCAAGGTAGAGTCTCACTATAGCTCAGGCTGACCTGGAATTCACTGGAGTCTCAGGCTGGCCTCGAACTCACAGCGATTCTCCTACCTCTGCCCCCCGAGTACTGGGATTAAAGGCATGCGCCACCACGCCCGGCTTTGAGTGGTGATTTTGAAAATGTAATTGTGACAGTTGCTCTAATAATTTAGTAACAATTATGATAATTTAGATCAAATTCCCAGATAGTTTGTGAAATTTTGCCTATTTTTCCATACTCATGGTTTTCCTTTCTGACTAAAGAAAATCCTAATCTTTCCCTCTTGCCCCTTTATTTTCTGCTGCATTTTTTCATATGAATTTAAAAAATGCTTTGAAAGCTCCTACAAACACTGGCATTGCAGAGTGAGTAACCAGGCAATTAAGCTTGTTTTGGATTGGGGTGATAGGCTGGATAGATCCCTCAATGTGCTTGTGTCTTCCAGTATGCATATTTTAGGATGGGCCTGAAGCATCTGGACATAATCAGGACTGAGTTCTTACAGTACACAATAACCAAGATCAAGCAGAGGCATATTTACTTAGAGCGCCTCGGACGGTACCAAACCCCTGATAAGAAGGGACAGACACAGATCCTGAACCCTTTACTCAAGGACATCCTCAGGATTTCAGAAGCTGAGTTTTTGGCCAGGACAGCCTGCTCCTCTGCTGAGGAGTTTGAGGTCTTTAAAAAGCTTTTGGCTCGAGAAGAGGAAGAAGGGCCTGAAAGCAGTACATCTGAGAAGGAAGAGGAAGGTGAAGAGGAAGGTGAAGAGGAAGGTGAAGAGGTGCTGTGAAGGAGGATTGAGACAAAAAAGACCCAGTGATGTCCAAGACCATTCTCATATTCTCAGAGCTTTGGAGAGCTTCATCTGTGCTTCTCACACTGGCCTTTTGATGAAAAAGTATGAACCACTGGAGATACAGCTTTTTCAAGCCTGATTGGGGTTGCTTTGGAGTGGTCTTTTGGGGTTTGTGAAAGGCCCTATTCCATCCCCCCCAAAAAATTCACCTGTTAAAATCCAGGGAGCTAACTACATCCAAGTTTGGTGTTTCTTTCTTTTTTTCTTTGTTGAAATGTTTGTACTACTTCTGTAATGGTGAGGGTAGGAGAGCCGCTTTGTGTTTCCTTCTAGGTACAGATGAAACAGTAAGAATGCACTACACAGCACAGCACTTGACTTATGAAGTAGCAGGTTTCCCCACAAAGATACTCATGCTTTTAATCCACAGCACCTACTGCTCCTAGTTGCATTTAGAGTGAAAGGCAGTTGACTAGTAATGTGTACTTTAACACTGGACTTTTTCTGTCTGTGCAGAACTGACCCTTTGTGCTTGAAGGCAAGTTGACCTTTATACTAGCTGCTGGCCACTTCATTCCTGGTTTCTCTGGCCAAGTATCTATCCTGTGCTGCCAGGCGAGCTGGCTCAGAGAGCGCCCGTGCATGGTCTTAGACAAACATGTCCTTCACTACCCACGTGGTGGATGGGTTTTCAAGGCCCAAATAAGAGCACAGGCTCAGGACTGATCTTGGTTGTTCTAGGGAGCTCTCCAGACACCCTGGTGTGAATAGCACCCTGGGGAACCTTGTGGGTGTGAGGAGTGATGTGAAGTATGCTGGGAACAGGATGGGGTAAACTGAGGTAAAGACCTGGCTTTGATGATGCTAGTGTTCAGAGGGTCCCAGAGGATTGGGATCTTCTAGACAGTTCTCTGTAGCCCTTCTGTAGGAAACTGCAGAGGATTGGTGCTGTGAGAGCATGTTGGTTTATTTCTGCTTGGTAACCCCACCTCACTGAGTGGCATTTAACAGCCATGTGAAACTCCTGTGTGGGCCTTGTGCTTCCTATGGAGCTGCAGCTCTTGCCTGGGGGTGACCTTGATCTTCATGACAACTGGTGATCTTTAGGGATGACCTGGCCTTGGGGAATGGGTTGTTGGGTCTAGTGAGTAGAGAGGCCAGGGGTGCTGCAGAATCGCCTACAATAGGATGATCATATCCAGTGGCCAGTGCCAAAGCTGAGAAACTGCCCTCAGACCTGGCCCAGTACAGCAATAACTCTGTCTAAAAGATAGGTCTTGGCAGTTTTGTGAGAATTCAACACAAGGGTGGAGGCTTTTAGGTCTCCAGTGGCTCCCCTGGAGCCTGTCTACAAAGAGAGGGAGGTTATTAAAGGAAAGCATAACTCCATGGCTCCCCTCTGAGTCACTGGTAGTTGCCAGCAGGAGTTCCTGTGAAGACCAGTGCAGGAGGTGGTTCGGCTCCTGTTGGGGTCTCTCGGTGGAATAAGGCACAGATAGGCATCCTATCTCCATGGAAGAGTGCCCTCCCGCTGACCTTGGAAACAAAGATGCTCATTCTGTGCCTGTCTTGCTGCCTACCCCTCCACTTTGTGGCTTCCTGAACTCAGAATCCTGTCATCAGGCTCATCAGGACTGAATAGAATCCTGACTCCAAGCTTGATTTAGGTAAAACTCATCCAGGTTTTGATAAGCAACTCACAATTGTTTTTTTGTTTTTTTGTTTTTTTTTTTTTTTTTTTTGATACAGAAAATTTTACACTTGATACTTTTCTTGTTCCTTGATGACTAGTTTCCCTGGGTTGACACTGGCTGTCTTAAAGGAAGATATTAGTCTGCCTGGGAAGGGTGTGTGAGAAAGCAGAATGCTTCCGTGGACTAACCTCACTATCAGGAAGACTTCAGCACCCTGAACAAACACAGAGTGAGTGTTCCTATGACAGCACAGCCTCCTGCTCAGCATACAGGCTGTGAGGGCGGAGGGACTGAGGTCATCAGTGTGGTGCAGGGGTTTCCTCTGCTTGATCTACTATAATGTGATAGCTTAGGTGGAGAGACAGTGAAGGGTCTTGGTGCTGGGATGAAAGTTGGTGTGCATGGACCTGGTCTCTGTTCACCTGCTGTCAGAGGCTCTTGTTGAGGTTTGTCCTTGGCCCTTGGGGATTTCCAGAGACTAGGCAATGTATCCAGGTGTAGTGCAATATGGTCAAGATGTCTGACTGCTGTCCCTCCTTAAGGATGACAAACTGCATGATGCACAGACAGGCTTTGAAAATTTTAATAAAAATAAAACCTAAAATGTTTCTCTTCAAACAATGCTTTAAGAATCATGGAGGGCAGGAAGCCTCTGGCTTGCATGCTGGCTCTGGTGCTTGATCTCCAGTCAGGTCCCTGCTGTGCTCTGTAGGAGAAGGTGGGGTTGACTCTGCAGGAAGAAGACAGTGCTGCTTAGTGCAGACACTGAGACGTGGAATGGAAGATGAGGTGTTAGGCGTTTTCCTGCTGGAGGAGTCGTGAGCTGCAAGGAGCTTTGAAAATTTTGTCTCCTCTAGCCTGCCCAGGTGTCCTCTGATGCCTTCAGATTCCAAAGGAGCTCTTGCTTTATGAGTGCACCTCAGCTTTCTGAGCAAGCATCTTGGTAGCTTTTCTTCTGTGAAAATCTAAGGGGTCCTTGGTGCCTTCATGTAACTCATCCTCCCGGGGATGGCTTTCTCTAGATGACCTCTTCTGAGGTCTAGGTCATCTCATACCAGGCATCTAGGAACTAGGGCCTAACACCTGCTTTTGTATAGTTTTGTTGAAAGGCTGCTATGTTGTCCATGTGGTGGCTGTGTTTGCAGGACAGCAGCAGAGTTGGGTGGTTGTCACAGAGGCCATCCCATCTGCAAAACCTAAAAAGTTCTTGAAGCTTTACAAAAAAAGTCTACCAAGCCCCGAGTTACACCCTAAAATGTCTGCTCTCCAGTATATTAGTAGTGAACATTTCCTCTTTCAGTGACCCACAAACCTTTCCTCTTCACAGCAACTGCCTTTCTCTGTTCTAAGAACCTATATTCATTCTTACATCCCAGAACTCCAACGAGGCCATGATGCAGGCAGGGCACAGGAGTGCACCTCTGTGAGGACATTGGGCTCAGCCTTGTGGATTTTAATTTGGACCAGCAGGCTGCTGCTCCTCTGCCCTCCTCCACTTGGGCTCTGGGCTTTTCCTGCATGGTTGCTCTGGGTGGAAGTGTGTTGGGCATTATTCTGGGGTGGATGTCTCAGCATAATTCTGTTTCCTGGTTGTTTTTTCCCATTACTTTGAGAATAGGTGTTCTATGAGTTAGTATCTGATAGGGGTTTCTTAATTTTTTTAAATAGAAATGGATTTGATGAGTTTTTAAAGGTACATTCATATTCCAGGTTAAGTTATTGCTATATAAATATTTCAAACCCAAATGATGTTTGTGAGTTCCTGATCCTTGACAGGATTAAATTGTTCACAAGTTTTGAAGTATATTTTGTGTGTGCTCTGAGAAGCTGAGGCGAGAAGGGCAGGATGCCATTGAGAGCTGTCAGCTGCTCTTTCTGGAGCAGGTGCACATGCCCTCTTACTTGGGCGCCTCAGAGCTTGCTCTTCCGATACTCGTTGAGCTCCAGCCCAGGCCTTGTCTCCTGGTTGCCATGGACTCTGTTGGCATGAGCCTTTCCTGGAGGCTCCTTTGCCTCCACTATAGAAGAAATGGGCGATCCACTCCTGAGCGGCTGGTTCCTGGAGCTGCCTCCCTTCCTGCATCACCAGGATGGATCATTGAGGGGCAGAGGAGGAAACTGTTCTTGGCCAGACCATCTGTTATTTTGAACGATGTCACTTTGGTAAGAAGGCTGTACAGGGTTTCTATGGTGTAACCCAGTATTTTTTAGACTGTTGTGAAGAAAACCAAAGCCCTTTAAGATTCAGCAGAGCTTATGTATGGGGAAGTGGGAGAAGGACAGGAAATGTTAGATCAAACAATAGCAAAGTTGCTTCCATTTCTGGGTTTGCTTAGAATTCCAGTGTCCACTTTTAAATCTAGCGAGAGACTGTCTTTAGGACCAACCAAATATACAAGTCCCATTCTTCTAGCAAAATGCCATTCACAGGATCTTGGGGCTCATCCAAGGGGGCATCCATCCTTCATGGTACCTCCAGAGTGTCTTAGCATCTTCAGCCCTCCCATCTCTCTAGGTCACCCCCTTCCAGGGACCATGCTATCTGAATCCTACCCCCTAGCAACTGTAGCTGTCCCACATTTCCCTTGAAAGATGGGGTTTCTCCTTGCTCTCAGAAAGCTTCATTTCCACCAAGATAAATAAATTCCCATCCAGGGCTAGGTCAGGTTCTGTCTATTGGGAGTGTTGTAGGCAGGGAATTCTCTTTCCTCATCATGTTTATAACAGCACGCTGCTGAGTTTGCCCCAGCAGTGCCTCATAAGGACCATGTTGTTTAGGGCTTGGTGCTAGGTGGGACTGTCTCTCCCGCTTTCAACAGCCCTCAGGGTAGTGGGGGGACATACCTTGAGATTTCTTCAGTGCTTGACTGTTACTTTGTTTCCTGAAATAATTGAGAAAAATGGTTTGGTGAGAAAGAGACTTGTGTACTTTTAACCCTACTTCAGTCAATCCTGTGTGTTTCTCATCTCTGTCCCAGCAAGAGGACCCCATTAGTGCACACACTGACAGGCATTTCAGTCTGGATGCACAGGCCAGCTTGAGGTGGCAGCCATGGAATGAGCGGAAAGCAGTCTGGCTGGATGTGCACAGTGGAGATTGGGGAGAATGTGGAGGGAAGCAAGCAAGAGCTGCCTCCAGAGCAACATTTCAGGCCAAGCCTGCAAAGCAAGGGTGTGTGACCACAGCTGGAGGCTTGGACTTTCAATTGTGAAAGTATGTAGTGTTCTCAAACACATCTTTCAATAAAACTCTAAGCAGTAATAATTCTGACCACTTTGAGCTATGAGGGAAAGAGCCTGGGTATGAAGAAATGAAAGGTAAAATCTTCTAAACTTACATTATGCACTTAGGCCTGTCATGCTTCTCCATTACAGCACCGTGCTCTGACCGCCCCTCCACACCCAGCCATGTCCGTCTGCATGCCCAAACATGTGAGCACACCATGTTTGAGCAGAGCATAGCTGTACAGGGGCTGCATTTCTAGGCATCAGCCTGACTGTACTCCTGTCACCATCCTTGTGGGTTACCCTGGGGAACTGCATGCAGCTCACAGCCTGGGTCCCCAAGATGCACCTGTTTGGGGTTTCTTGAGGCTTGTGCTCTCACAGCGTTCTTTAAAGCAGATGTCCTGGTGAACTTTGTAGACTTTCTTATACCTGTTGTTACAAGAAAACTCTGTGAAGCCAGGCACTGGGATAGAAAATCATCCTGCTTCTCTATTAACCTGGTTGTGCAGCTGTGCAGATGACAGGTGAAGTCTTGAGAGAAAACCACTATTTTCCTAATAAAACGTTCGCTCCTGTGTGTGTACGAGAAAGCCCAATGTAAAAGTCCTATGACTTAAAAAATTAATTTTACTGAGTATAATGTACACAAAAGTACCCACTTCGGAGTGCATTTAGACAAGTGCTGAACAAGTCACATGGTATTAAAAGACACCATGTGAAGTTCAACAACAGGACTTTGCTGAAGATGGACCACTTGGCCTGAGGCCTTGGGAAGGTCTGCGCCCACTCCTCTGTTTTATTTCAGGGAGGCAGTCCTGAGGTGGCAGGCTGCAGAGTTGGGTGGCGTGGACCAGGTCTGATGACCATGTCCTTGCATTTATTAACCAGGGTATTTTAGTAGGCCTCTAACTTCCACACCATAGTTTCATGTGAAGGGGGATCTACATATACCATCTCTTTCAGGTGATAAGTATGGAAAAATGGTGTTTTTGGAGTTCTCAGTGTCAGAGCTGATCCTCGGCAAAGCTCCCACTCACACTAGACTTGAAGGGCCTTTGGGAGGAGAGAGGAGCTGTAATTAACTCTCAGTGTCAACAACCAGAGAACTAGACAAGATAAAGGAAATAACTATTTTCAGAAGTTAAGAAAACAGGGCTGGAGAGGTTGCTCAGTGGTTAGGGTGCTCGCCTGCAAACCTAAGGACCTGAGTTCGATTCCCCAGTACCCACGTAAAGTCAGATGTACAAGGGGGCACATTCATCTGGAGTTTGTTTGCAGTGGCTGGAGGCCCTTCTCCCTGCCTCTTTCTCACACTCTCTCTGTCAAATAAGTAAAAATATATTTAGAAAAAAGAAACATCAGCCCAGAGAAATAGACTGTGAACCCTGAGATGAGAGAAACAAAGAGAGATAAGCCCTGTGGTCACCCTGCATTCAGCCTCGAGCCATTTTTGAGCTACCTTGTATGGAGGGGTAGAAACAGTGGTCACAGAGTTAAGGAAGGCAGAAGCAGCCAGATCTTATGAGGCAGTATACTGGAGGGGGGAGCAATCTACAGATGAAAGGTGAGCTGTGCATGCCCAGGGTGGAGCCCTGAGGGGTGGGACCAACGGGCCAACTGAGGAGACAGCCAAATCTGAGGTGAGACCTTGTTTGATAGGAAGGCGGTGTCATAGAAAGGGATGGAATTACCCACAGATGAGGCTACTCTAAACTCCTACAACCTCAAAAGGAACAGGCTACACTCAAACCTGCTTTTCAGAAAAACAAACTTTCTCAAAAAAAGTTTTCAAACCCAGCACCAATAATATAAAATTTATAATGCTCAGCATCCAATAAAAGTATATTCAGAGCTTGGTGTGGTGGCAATGCACCTTTAATCCCAACACTTGGGAGGCAGAGGTAGGAGGATCATTGTGAGTTCAAGGCCACCCTGAGACTACATAGTGAATTCCAGGTAAGCTAGGCTAGAGTGAGATCCTACCTCGAAAAACCAAAACAAAACAATTATATTCAGAGAATTATATGAAAAACATCTCCCCTGAAACAATGTGATCCATAACCTAGAGAAAAATAATGAATAGAAAAAGACCCAGAAATGAAAGCAAGGCCCTCAAAGCAACTATTATATTTGTTTGCTATATCCTGGGATCTAAAGGCAAATCTAAACAAAATAAAGGCAGAAATGGTTGGTCAAGAAAGAACTAAACAGAATTTCTAGAGACTAAGGCAGAGTATCTGAGCTGGGGGTGTAGCTCAGTGGTAGAACACTTGCCCAGCATCCAGAAGGCCCTGGGCTCAACCTCCAGCTCTGCAAAAACAAAACAAAACCCCAGTCAGACAGCCACTGTACAAAACTAAGCCACAGTATGTAAAATTTAGCATTTCATTATAGAAGGGTCAGTAGCAGACTAGATGATGTGGCCGAAAAGAGGCTTGAACACAGCAGTAGAAACTGTCCACAGGAAGAGCAGAGTGGGCACGTCTGCCATTTCCAACACTTCAAATGACTGAGAAGAGCTACAGGGGCTTGTGGGACATTAATTTGATGCCTTCATAATTAATAGAGCAGGGAGATATTGAGGAATAGAAAATAAATGAAGCCAGGTGTGGTGGCACACACCTTTAATCCCAGCATTTGGGAGATGGGGGTAAGAGGATAGTGGTGAGTTCGAGGCCATCCTGAGACTACATAGTGAATTCCAGGTCAGCTGGGCTAGAGGGAGACCCTATCTAGAAACTCCCCTCAAAAAAAAAAAAAAAAAAAAAAAAAAAAAAAAAAAAAAAAAAAAAAAAAAAAAAAAAAAAAAAAAAAAAAAAAAAAAAAAAAAAAAAAAAAAAAAAAGAAAAGAAAAAGAAAATGAAGAAACAATGGACCAAATGTTCCAAATTTGGCAAAAGCCAAAACCCCAGAAATACAACCTAATGAATTCCAGAGAATAAAAATACAATCAGCACAAGCATGCTCAAACCAAATTGAGTTGACCAGAAACCATAACATAGAGAAAATGCAAAAGCAGCCACAGGGGTGAGGAGGACCGTGTATGCCAGAAGACAAAGGAGTGGTGGGAAGGTAACTCTTGTCAACTTGACAGGATTGAGAAGCACCTAAGTCAGTAAAGCACACCTTTAGGATTCATCTGTAAGGGCCTTTCCAGAAAGGACTAAGGACTGGCGAAGAGACCTGCCCTGAATGTGATGGCACTCTCCCATAGGTTGGGGGCTGGAATAAGTGAACACAGGAGAAAGTCAGCGAGCACAGACAGTCGTCCAGGATGTCAGCTGTTTCATTCCCCAGTGTCCTCACCGTGACGGGCTGAAACCATGAGTGAAAATAAATCTTCCCTTAAGTTAACTGCATTGGGTATTTTGTTGATAAAACAGACAGGATCAACTTGTTCGGGGCCACATTGTGAGTTAATGGCACAACTAGGACTGCTCTTCTCCCGTGCCTCTTAATTTCTGAGGCTCAAAGGAAAAGAGGAAGGCCAAGTCCTTGAATCCACATGCATGTGACCCTTCACATAGCGAGGGTGTGAGCTTCATGGGCAGAGCAAAGCACACAGTCCTTCTGCCCTCAGCTTCCTCACTTGTCACATAGGGGCAGAAAGGGCAAAAGGCAGAAACAAAGCTCACTTACACATAGTGGCAGATGCCTCCCTTCCAGACAGGAAAGGACTTCGTCTCAGAGAATAGCCGTGTGCAGGGACGAGGCACCTTTTCACAGGCTGTGGCACAAAGGGGAAGAGCTGGCACTTAGGAGAAAGCTGATGCCATAGAGACTCTCTTCCTGCCCCTCATGAGAGATCCCTGACTGAGGAAGACCCTAGGCTTGGGACCTAACCCTGGGGGTGATCAGAACCGCAGAGGCTGCCCTGGTTCAGGCTGTCTTTGTAGTTTACAGGCTGGCTTCCTTCGAGACTGGCTTGACTTTAGGATTATTTGGCAGCTCTGGGAACTTCAGCCCAAACATTTTCTTATGGAGCCTGCGTTCTTCCCATCAACTCCACTGTCACTCACTACAGTGCAGCCCCTGCACCCTCCTCTTGCAATGGCTGTCCCTATCCTTGATTTCTCAAGTGCCTGTGGACATTGTCTTTCATCTAGTGACCTCTGGGGCTCATGGCTTATCTCAGAGGCTCCACTCCCACCAAACTCCCTGAATGGGCTCTCTTTAGCCCCTGTCCTGGTACTTTGCAAACTGAAAGTCCTTGGGGTAAACCAATTTATATGTTTAGCATCCCAGAGCCAAGTCATAGGTTGTCATAACAGCTGCCCTGAGGCCAGACCTGTCTTACCAAGCTCACAACGCCTGCCCTTGAATCCAGTCTTGCAGTCACAGCTGTGAACATTAGCACCTGGCACACAAGTGCCTCCATTTTGACAGGCATCCTCTGAACAACTCCCAGGGGCACCTGGAAACAGACAGAGGCGACATCAGCTACAGGGCCCAGGGAGGCCCCAACACTGAGGCTGCATATCTTTATGATTTGGCCTGCTTGCACAGGGGCCTGTCCCTCTTCGGGGTTGTGGCATGCTGTGGCCAGCTGCCAACGCTGTTGGGCCTGGAAGGTGATCTCCTGATAGGTGTGCAGAGGGCAGCACTGGAAGGCAGGCCTCGTGTACCTGGCCCTGATCTCATGATCTCTTCAGGAGAGAGAGGAGGGAGGAAGGAGGGACAGCTCTGCGCTAAGCCACTGCTGGCCTGTATCCCTTCAAACCCTGCTGTTCTGCTGATTTTGCCCAATAGGGTTTCTTCTGCTTGGAACCCGAAGCCCCAGGGGTCCTCCCTTGTCTGTCCCCCAGTGAGTCACCTTCCTTCAGCAGGGGCTTCTCCAGCCCCAGGGAGTGCTGTCGTTGGTGTGCTGTACTAGCATCTGTGCCCGTGTGGCTGCCCAGGTACCAGCATGACCTCACCGCACTGCTGAGTGCGAGGGCAGTGGTGCTGCCGGGGAGCAGCTGCTTGGCGCTGGCCCCTGCGGAATGTGTGCTAGCTTCACTGTTGTTTTTACTGCTTTGAGCTTTGTTGAGAGACTAAAATTTCAATTTAGGAAACACTGGAAAACACAAAATTGTGCCTCTTCTACTACTTTTAGTACGAAAAAGGGCTCAGCTCCCCTACATCTAATCCAGCCCTCACTGTCTGATGCCCCTCCCAACCTGCTCCTCATGAGGCTCCCATGGCCCCAATCCCAGATGTGAGCACCTCTTGGCTCCCCTGCATTTTCACTGGACCATTGAGACCTTTTCTCCTTTCTTCCCACCATCCTCTAAGGCTCTCCCTGTCTTTCTTGTTGTCATTTCTTTTTTTTTTAATATTTTATTTATTTATTTTCAAGCAGACAGATACAGAGAGAGAAAGAGAGAGAGGAGAGAGAGGAGAGAGAGAGAGAGAGAGAGAGAGAGAGAGAGAGAGAGAGAGAGAGAGAACCAGGGCCACCACCTTGTGGGTCTGGCTCATGTGGGTCCTGGGGAATTGAACCCGGCACCTTAGGCACTGGAGGCAAGTGCCTTAACCACTGAGCCATCTCTCCAGCCCCTCTTGTTGTCATTTCTGATGTGCTTTAAAAAATCACTTTATTATGAAAAATCTCTGGCTGGGGAGATAGCTCAGTGGTCGAAAGTGTTTGCCTACAAAGCCTCTTGGCCTGGGCCTGATTCCCCATATCCGTGCAAAGCCAGATGCACAGAGTGGCACATTCCTCTGGAGTGTGCAGTGGCAAGAGGGCCTGGTGCACACATGGTCTCGCTCTCTCTCAAATAAGAAATGAATGAATGAATAAATAAATAAATAAAATATTAAGAAGAAAAATCTCAAACCCACAATTTGTAGAGAGGAAAGACTCCTGGCCCCCATCCTTCCAAACCCATCCTCAGGTTTACACCCATGCTGCTCCATCCTGCCTTCTTCTTCTCTTGACGGGGTTCAGTTCTCAGCTCTAGTTCTCCTGCAGGCACTTTACAGAACTGCAGCACTGCCCTAAAAATTAGCGGGAGTTCCTAAATAGACCAAGACATCTCAGGACAGGCTCAAGTTCCCATGCCCCTCTGAAAGTGCCATTTATAGGTGGCCCAGCCTAATTAGGGTTCTTCTGGGCCTACACATTGCCTGCATTTGATGTGTTTTATGTCTCTAATCTATGCCCTTTAATCTTTTCCCTTTGATTTATTGAAGAAATAAGTCCATTTCATCTGTGGAGCTTCCCTTCTGGATTTGACATACTGTTTCCCATAGCATTAACTTGTTCTTCTCCCCATATTTCCTATAAACTCTATCAGAAAGAAGGGCTTAGTAGGATTCAGGCACAAATGGTCTTTTCAGGGCTGTTTCATGGGATGCCTGTGCACCCTGGAGCCGCACGAGGAGGCATGAGACATGCCCATGTCCCATTCAGACAGTGTGAGGACGGATCACTATCAGCAGGTAGCCTGATCAATCTAGGATGAGGACCCCAGAGGCCTTGCAACTGGTGGCTTGAGCAGCCCCTGAGAACATTGTTCTGGGCTGATCCCCTGGTGGCTTCCCCAAGGTCCTGTCCCATTTTCTTTTCTGCCTTCATTAGCCCAAGAGTAGTCTGAAGTGAGCTTCCCTCGTCCCTCTCCTCAGGTCCTCAGGAATGATTTGCACAGCCCAAGTGGAACAAATTCTTGACTCTCCTTCATTTGTATGTTTGCAGCCTGTGCTGGTTCCTACCAAGCTCACAAGCTCTAAAGGTCAAGATGCATTTTCTTTTCTTTTTTCTTTTTGGTTTTTCTAGGTAGGGCCTCCATCTAGCCCAGGCTGACCTGGAATTCACTATGTAGTCTCAGGCCTGCTTCATACAGCGATCCCCCTACCTCTGCCTCCCAAGTGCTGGGATTAAAGGCATGCACCACCAAGCCTAGCCCATTTTCCTGATAGTTTTTTTTTAACTTTTTACTTTTTATTGATAGCTTCCATAATTATATACCATAAACCATTATGATTCCCACCCCTCTCCCCATATTTCTTCCCCCTCTCACTAGTCTGTTTTTGTATGGCGTCATCATCTTTTTCTCCCTTTTATGTGTAAGTACCATGTTCCTACTTTTTAAAGACAGCCATATTGAGGGTGCTATAAATACTAAAATGCACCCATTTGAAGTGTATTGTTCTTTGGTTTCTGGCATATTCGTGAACGTGCAGCTGTAACCTCAGTCAGTTTTTGAGTACTTCCATCAGCTCATACCTTTAGCTGGTACCCCATGTGAGGGAGCCACCAAAGTACTCTCCATCACCAATTCTAGCATAGGACAGCCATGACTAGGGAGTGTGTGAGGGTGAGGTCACCCTCTGTCATGGTTTGATCCAGGTGTCCCCCACAAACAAACGAATGTGTTCTGATAGATCGATCCTCAGCTGATGGAAATTTGGGAACTAGAACCTCACTCGAGCTGTGTTGTTGGGGTGGGCTTATGGGGGTTATAAGCCAGCTCCCCCTTGCCAGTATTTGGCACACCTTCCTGCCGCTGTTTGCAGTGCTGTGGCAGAGGTGATGTCCAACCCTCTGCTCATGCCATCGTTTTCCCTGCCAGAATGGAGTCTCCCCTCGAGTCCATAAGCCAAATAAACCCATTCCTCCACAAGCCGCCTTTGCTTGGGTTCTATCTGCGCAGCAACAAGAAAGCTGACCACAACACCCTCCATGCATGGGACAGCCATGGCTATGGTTATGAACTGACCACTGGAGCCTGGTCCTGTCCAGCCATCTGTACTAAATCCTGAGTTTGTTATCACATGCACACAAATTAAAAAACAAACGAAACCTCAGAATGCTGTTTTGAATAGGTTGAGAACACCCTGGGATAAGGGGTACTTGGCTGTTCCCATGTGGATGAATTACACAGCAGAGCCTTTCAAGGCCTGCACTTGCCTGCTGTTGTCTGAGAATGGTATCCATCTGTCCCTCTGGTGGCCATCGCCCAAAGCATGGGCTTAGTGTATAGGCAACAAACCAGAATCATCTAGAAACCCTGCTACAGTGAGCAGTTGGGGGAAAGGAAGGTATTCTGAGTAGGGTTAGCACCCACTCCTACCATGGAAGCCCTCCAGGATGCAAGAATGATCTTGGGACCCTGCCTTCTTTCTATAGATTCTCTCTCAGGCTCCAAGGTGAGCTGGACAGTTGGACCCTCTGAGAACATTAACTGTGCTTGGGGGACCCTGGGACTTCTTCTTTCCTTGATAAAGAACAGTCAAACTGCTTTCAGAGAAAAGGATCAGCTGTCCCTACAAGGAAAGAGAACAGGATTGGACTCCAGATGGAAATGGAAAGGAACTCTGGATCTGCCATAGAGTCTTAGGGGCATACATGGCTTTTAAAATTGGCCACGTAAAGTCAAACAAGTACTTAACAAAGCTGATACGCAGGGGACCAAGAACAGTTGAGGATCTAAGGAGGAGGACTGGTCTTGCATCATGGGAACCACCAAGGCCACTACTGCTAAGCTGTGTGAAGGTGGAACAAAGGAAACAGCCCGGGATGAACCCATGCTTGACTGACATGACAGCACAGTGACCCAGGGCTGGGGTGAAAGCAAGTGTAGAGACACTCCCCAGTTGCTCAGGAGCTCGTGTATGAAAAACCCATTCCACACGCCAGCCACTAAGACTAAGGACTCCCAGACACAAAGGCAGGATGGCAGCGATCTGCAGGAAGAGCCCAGGGAAAAAGCTCAGTAAGATGGATGCTCCTGTCAGGAGAGGCTGGTGTTTTAGACTGGGGAAAGAAGCCAGCAGGAATGTGACACCAACCCAGGATCATCATCATTCCGCATACCTCGGGGCCATTAAGGATTCTTTTTCTTTGGAGCAGCTCTGGGTCACCTTGGATCTCTCTTCAGAGGGACCCAGTAGAGCAAGCCCATACCCTTCCTATTTGGAGGCTGTAAGAAATGGGTCATTTAGTACTTACAAGGGCCAATATAATGCAAACCATCTGATGAAAGTTTCCTTCATTTGCCCAAAGAGTAGAGTGAAGTGTGTCTTTCATAAGGAGTACTGCACCATTGATAAGGAATGCCTCACCTTCAAGAAAGAGTGCCATGGGCTGAAAGGTGGCTCAGTGGTTAAGGCATTTGCATGCAAAGCCTCATGACCCAGGTTCTGTTACCCAGTACCCACGTGAAGCCAGGTGCACAAAGTGGCACACGCATCTGGAGTTCCTTCTGCAGTGGCTAGAGGCCCTGGAGTGCCCATTCTCTCTGTCTTCCCCCCCTCTCTCTCTCCCCCTCTCTCCCTCTCCCCCTCTCTCCCTCTCTCCTCTGCTTGAAAATGAATAAATTTTATTTTTTTTAAAAGGAGTGCTATCCTCAGTAACAACAAGCAAAGGGGGGTGGAACTGGGTTGACTCCTAGGCTGTTCACAACCCCCTACCCCATGGTCTAATCCAGACTGCCCTCGGAGGAAGAAATCCAACTGACTGGGGACAGGGAGAGGGAAATAGGGGAATGGGAGACATCCATACGTGAATCCCTTGTTAAGTGTATCTAATTATGGATAATAATAAAACAGGAGTGCTATGCCTTTGATAAGGAGTGCCATGCTTTGATAAAGAGTATCACACCTTGATAAGGAGTACTGTGCTTTTGATAAGGAGTACTGCACGTTTAATAACAAGCATCACACCTTGGGAAAGCAGCACTTCTCTGCTGCTGCGTGAATTGCCATCCTCTCAGGAGCTGGTTCAACACCTTCAGGATGGGGAGAATGCTAAACTTGGGGATCAGTGGAGCTACTCCTTGCCAATGCTCCCTCTGGTGCTACAAGTGCTCATGATGTGGACAGATGTTTCTGGGGGTGAACACTTGCAGATGAGGTCACCCTCAGGCTTACAGCTTCACCAAGTACACGCCCTCTTTGGGGTTGGGTGATGGGTGAATACAACTTAGTGGTGTGACTCAGGAGAAAGGACCACTGGATCCTAATTGATTCCTGGAGGGCTTAAAGGGAGACATGGGGGAAGGTGTGACAGAGTAAGTAGCAGGTTATGTTTGCTGAGCTGCTGGGCACCTGCCTGAGGGTGCTGGGACCAACCAGCTGTCTAGCAATGGTTTCCATGCCGGGCAGCCCTGAATGCTTGCCCAGCCTGGCTAAATATCCCTCAAGCTAGACTTTGCCCAGCAGCCACTCCTCACTGATCTCTGCTGTCCAAACTCAACTCTCTGGGGTGGGTGGCCCAGACTGGGGTCTGCTGCAGGGGAAGGAGGGCAAGATTGGGGAGGCTACTTAGAGAGGGAAGCATGATCCAGTTTTTCCAACAGACACTGGATGGACTCTGGGTGGGTCCTGCCCCTCTCTGGCCTCTTTCCCTCATGAAAAGCAGAGAACACCACAAGGGTGGTGTGGTTTCCCCA
Source organism: Zapus hudsonius (assembly GCA_004024765.1). Classification (NCBI taxonomy): domain Eukaryota; kingdom Metazoa; phylum Chordata; class Mammalia; order Rodentia; family Dipodidae; genus Zapus; species Zapus hudsonius. The sequence goes on from PVHP010022035.1 coordinate 22,773, forward strand.
TTCTCTTCCAGCTCAAGTGCTTTGTGGCTCCTTGGGAAGGCCACAAACCTCCCACCTCCCACCATGGGATTCCACACTGGACGGCCGCTAGCTCCAGGCCCCTCCACACTGCTGACTTACTTTCTGTGTCCTTGACGTTGCTCTCAGGCAGCTGGAGGGCCAGGTGGACTTGTTCAGGGGCCTCTGTCTTCTCGAGTGGCACCAGGATGGTGGGTTCTAGGAGAAGTTGAAGGTGACCACATAGCCCCTGCCTCATGCCCAGATCAACCTGAGGCTGCTCTCTTGAGCTGCCCCCTCCCCACCATAGCAGGGTGGGCCCAGAACTGCCTCCTGCTCCTTCAGTGGAACACAGGTTTCCACTTCAAAGGCCTTGTTAGGGCTGCTAGGAGGCCACCTGCTACCTGCTTTTCACCTCGTTTTCTTGTTCCTATAGCTGAGGCTCTGGGACTCTCCTGACTAGGTTCGAGTTCCCCCTTTCTATCCCTCAGCCCTGCTTCCTGGGATCTGGTCTTCTCTTCCTTCCTCTTATCTGCCCTCATTCTCTCCAGGCCAAGTTCTTTGCCTCCACTGCAAGTTGCGTCTGTACAGGGTGCTGGTCTTTCACCCTGGGCATTTTTCTGTCTGGGGAATCTCCGCCTTGGTACCCTAAATCAGCCTGCATTCTGTTTCTCATACACTGGTGTTCCCTGCCACCCCCCACCCATCACTGTGGGTCTGAGACACTGCTCCTGCTCTCTTCCCTTGATCATTGCATTGAACTGACCATTGAAGTTCTGGGCCAGGCTCTTCTACCCAGCAGGTCCATTAGCATCACAAGGAAGGCCTGCCACTATAGTCCAGGACTGCCCCTCATGTGGTGAGCTGGGGGTGTGAGGGTGTGCTAGGGACAGTATGTGGGATCCCCTTCAGGTAGCCCTGACAACTGGGGGCTGAGAAGACCAGAACCCAAAGGCTGTCTTTATAACCTGACCTGTTCTTGATCTTGAGACAGGGGTCTTGGCTATGTAGCCCAGGATGACTTCAGTTTTGTGACCCTCCTGCTTCAGCCTCCAGGGTCTCATCTGTTCACACCTGACCTCTTAACTCCAGGAGCAAGTTCCATCTTACCCCTACACATTGTTAACAGACAGACTGGTGCTGGTAGCTCTGCTGAGTTCTGTGCTTCTGGAATGAGGCTGTTGCTCCAAGCACCACACTTTGAGTGGCAAAGAATGAGACTGTCACAGCCTACAGTCTATGAACTAAACAAATCTCGGAATCCTAACTTGGCAAGCAAACCTTCCAAAATGTCTCGCCCTGACTTTTATTTTATTTTATTTACTTTTCCAAGGTAGGGTCTCACTCTAGCCCAGGCTGACCTGGAATTCACCATGTAGTCACAGGGTGGCCTCAAACTCACTCATGGTCATCCTCCTACCTCTGCCTCCCAAGTGCTGGAATTAAAGGCGTGCGTCACCATGTCTGGCATCACCCATACTTTTAACAATTCTGCTTATTTATTTATTTTTTGTTGCCCTATTAGCAGCTCTGGCCTCTGCACTGACAATGTGGAGGCTTCTCATCACTGGTCCCTCCATCTCTCCATAAGTGCTGTCCCTGCTACTCCAGGAGCCCAGAGCCTCATATATGGTCAGGGCTAACTAAGGCTTCTGGTGGGGTCAGGGCTGGCCAATGTCTTCTTTAAGGCCAGGTTTTAAGGTCTTATCATTTTTCATGGTAGAAACAAGAGCAGTGGGAACACTGAGTTGACCTCACTAGGTCAGTGCCAGGAGGGCACAGCACTGGTCAGTGCCAGAAAGGATGCAGCACTCACGTGATCTCATGGTGATGGATGTGCTGGGCAGGCCACCAAACCTGGCACTCACTCTTCCTCTTCCATCCACAAGCTCTGAGAACCTGCAGAGAGGGTGGAGAGTCACGGGGCTGAGCACAGCATGGGGACTCCAGGCTTGGGCTGGGGCATGTACCTGGGTGTTTGGGTTGGTGTTTCAGGGGCACTATGGTCATTGAGCAGGCGCAGCTCTGGCAGGCGTACAGGAGCTGGTCTATTTCTGAGCACCCGTGGGTGGTGTCCTCCCTGGTGCCAGCGTCTGTCAGTACTGTCCCTGGGGGCTGCAGAAAAGTGGGGAGGAAGGGAGTGGCCACCAGCTGGGCTGACCTGTGCTCCTGACCCTGCAGGGAAGCGCAGCTCACACTGAGCCCTGCCTAGGAAGGGAAAAGGAGCCCCATTGCCCACCTCGTCCCTTCTCAGCAGGGCCACATATTTGTCCTGCCACAAAGATACATGCTGGCTTGGGAGGCTCCAGCCTTCTTCCCAAGCAGATTCCTCCGTCTCCTAAGCAGTGCTAAGCTGGGGACACACTCTCCATCCTTTGAGTCAGCTTTCCTGATGGGTCACCTCAGCTGAGACCTATAGCTGGGAACAGGCCCTTGTCTCTCAGTGAGATTCCTCAGTTTATTGGGCTGGGTGACTTACTTCCTCTTCCTTCTTTCTTCCTTCCTTCCTTCCTTCCTTCTTTCCTTCCTTTCTTTTTTAAGATTTAGAGAGATTTTATTAAAGTGCTTAAGAGAAGAGAGAGGGAGTACAGCCGGGTGTGGTGGCTCACACCTTTAATCCCAGCACTTGGGAGGCAGAGGTAGGTGAATCACCATGAGTTCAAGGCCACCCTGAGACTACATAGTGAATTCCAGGTCAGCCTGGGCTAGAGTGAGACCCTACCTCAAAAAACCAAAAAAGAAGAGAGAGAGAGAGAGAGAGAGAGAGAGAGAGAGAGAGAGAGGGAGTACAGAGCGCTCCTGCTTCTCATAAGGTAAAGCTAACTCACTTCCTTCTTTATACCATTATTAATGGCTGTGATGTGGTCAGAGTGATCTGTTTTCCACCTGGCAGGCATTCCTGGAGTCCAACTGGCATAAGGAGCCAGGGTTGGGTCTGAGAATTAGTGTAGTGTGCTTGGATTGTGTTCACTGTGTTGTATTTACTTTTAAAAACTTTATTTGTAAGCAGAGAGAGATAAGGACAGAAGACTGACAGAGAGAATGAGCATGTCAGGGCCTCTAGTTGCAAATGAACTCCAGATGCATACGCCACTGTGCATCTGGTTTTATGTGGGTACTAGGGAATCAAACCCAGGTTGTTAGGCTTTGCAAGCATCTTAACCACTGAGCAATCTGTCCATCCATGTAATTACTTAAAAATATATTTATTTAGCTGGGTGTGGTGGCACATGCCTTTAGTTCCAGCACTCTGGAGACAGAGGTAGGAGGATTGCCATGAGTTCAAGGCCACCTTGAGAGTAAATTCCAGGTCAGTCTGGGCTAGAGGGAGACCCTACCTTGAAAACCCAGAAAAAATTATTTATTTGTTTAAGAGAAAGAGAGGAAGAGAGAGAATGGGAATGCTAGAGCCTCTTGCCACTGAAAACTAACTCTGGATACACGCACCACTTTGTGCATCTGGTTTTATGTGGGTATTGAGGAATCAAACCCAGCCGGATTTACAAATAAGTATCTTTAACTGCTGAGCCATCTCCTCGGCCCACTGTGCTGTATTTCCAGAGAAGCCCAAGGCTGGAGAAGAGGGAGCTTGCACCTGGGCCTGTGCACACTCTGCTTGTCATCTCGCCAAGCTCTGCTCCCCGCTCTGCCCAAGCTCTTCTCACAGCACCCTGTCTGAGCTTCAAGAATGTAAGCGAGGGGACACTTGTGGGTCCCAGCAGGGCCTCCCTGCCCTCAGGAAGAGACCAAGAGCTTTAATGTGGCCACCTGAGTCTCTGCACCCCAGCTGCTCAAGCTCTCCTCTTTCTAGGCACCCCTTCCTGTGCTTGCAGGCTTCCTATGGCTCTGGGCACTCTCTCTTGTGCTCCTGTCCGGTGCGCCTCGTGAGCCAGGCTGGGGCCTCTCACTGCCCACTTGGCAGCCGTTCATTTGCGGCATGGCTTCCTAGGGTGGGCTTGGGGAACAGCTCAAGATAAGGCTAAACATGTGTTCTTTCCAGGATACTGGAAAGAACTGGTGCCCTGTCAATGACAGGAGACCCTCCTCTCCTGGACAGGAAGTCCTACCCTGGAAACTGCAGCCAGCAGCTTCGGGATTGAGTGCCTGCCCTCCCCCACCCCCCACCGCCGCAGCACTCACAGGTGATGATGTAGAGGTGTGCGGGCTCACTGTGTAGCTGGCCCTGCTCCGTGCCCTGTACGGCTGTCACTGAGAGTTGGTACCGCCGCCCTGGCACCAGGTCGCGCACTGTGTAGGACACTAGCATTCCATTGGGGACATAGCGGCTCTTGGTGCTCTGGCTGGTGGTCACGTTGATGACATAAGCCTCCAGTGAGGTGCCTGGAGTTGGGGTGTCCCAGAGCACATGGGCAGAGGTAGCTGTGACTCGGGAGGCTGTCAGGTTTGCTGGAGGCAGGGGCCCTGCATAAGGTAAGGCCAGCAGGAGGTGAAGGGCGTGCAGTGGGCATCTGCTATAGCATAACTTAAGCCCTGGGAGGTGCTGGGGCTGCATCTGAAGCCAGCTTTGGCTACTGTGGACATGCTGCCCTGCTGGGCGTGAAATGTTGTTTACAGAGGTCAGAGCACTTCTCGCATGCTTCCCCCAGGAGCCTGAGGGATACAGATGGACAGACCTGGGGGGCAGAGTCATTCCCACCAGTCATCTCTTCCGTGCAAGCCTCCACTTCTCACAGAACCCTGCCTCTCTCTCCAAATCCACTAACTGGGGACAATATGTGGGCCAGTGACACCCAGGAGTGTGGCCAGAATGGGCTGGTCACAAAGTCCATGGTTCCTTGGCAGTGTGGGCAGCCTCGTCCCAAGAGCTCTGCAGTTCCTATGGTCATTGTTCTGTGGAGGTCACACTAACGAGTGGCCAGGAGTATTTGGGTGCTAAGGCAGCATTAGACAGTGTCTCCAGTGGGAGTCCCTCCCTCAGTTTCTGTGAAGAGACTTCAGGGAGGCCAAAGACGAGGTGTCTGGTCTGTGGAAGCTTGGGAAAAGACAAGATGCCAGGAGGAGGCCCGTGCTCTAGATGGACTGCTGTGGGAGAGGAGACTGAGGACAGAACTGCAGTATCTACTTACGGGTCCACACATGCCGCGGGGCTGAGGCCAAGCTCTCGGTGAGATGCTCTGCTCCTCCAGGCCCACTGAGGGTGGTTAACTGCACAGTGTATTTTCTTCCCGGCAGCAGGGCCCTGCCAGTGGGGGAGAGTTGGTCTGTGGTCAACTCTGTGTGATCAGAAGCAACCTGCCCCCAACCTGCTGGAGTCAGGGAGGATATGAAGGAGCCTTTCCCCAAATGCTGCTTTTATTCAGAGTGGGGCAAGAGGCCATTGTTGTTAGCCACTCCTCCTCAAGCTGAGGTAATTTCCAGGATTTAAAAGCCAGTGGGAAACAAACAAACAAACAAAAAAGCCCGGTGTGGTGGCACACTCCTTTAATCCCAGCACTTGGGAAGCAGAGGTAGGAGGATCACCATGAGTTCGAGGCCAGCCTAAGACTACATAGTGAATCCAGGTCAGCCTGGGCTAAAGCGAGACCCTACCTCGAAAAAAAAAGCCAGTGGGGCCCCCAACTTTCTCTTCTTTCCATTTGGGGAGCTAGGCATTAAGGACTAGGGCATTCAACAGCAGCTACCCATTCAGGGAAAATGGGAAAGTGACTGGCATACCAAGGACCAGGGGACCTGGGTCGACCCCCCCCCTCAGGGACAGCTTATGGAAGGGGAGGCCCACTCTAGACTTCCATATCATTTGGACCAAATGCCCAGCTTTAATTTAAAAAACCAAAGAGGACAAAGGAATCTGGCACATTTAAGGGGCAAAGAAGCAGACAAGACATAAGGAAGGCATGATGGCAGATGTGCTAGGTGAGCTGAAGCAGCAGCTTTGGAGGAGAGGCAAAGAGATGAGGGAGGACGTGAGCAAGGCAAGAAGGAAGGAAGGAGGGGGGAAGAGGGAAGGAAAGAAGGGAGGAAGGAGGGAGGGAAGGGGAGAAGGGAAGGAAAGAAGGGAGGGAGGGAAGGGGAGGGGGAAGGAAAGAAGGAAG
>PVHP010022036.1:0-28829 GCA_004024765.1 Zapus hudsonius
AGAGAGAGAGAGAGAGAGAGAGAGAGAGAGAGAGAGAGAGAGAGAGAGAGAGAGAGAGAGAGAGAGAGAGAGAGAGAGAGAGAAGATAGGCCTATACAAAATGATCCTTTTCACATTTCTCCTCATGTGACTTTTGGTAGATTGTATCTTCCAATTAGTGCACTTCATGTAAGTTATCAAATGTGTGTTCATAGAGTTGTTCTTAACAGGATCAGTTTTAATGATCCTCCATTTCAGATTTTAGTGGTGTGTCATCTCTCCCTTTTTATTGGTTAGCCTGAGTAGTGGTTATCAATTTTTTTCTTATGTTTTAAAAGAACTATCTTTTGGAGGCTGGAGAGATGGCTCAGCGGTTAAGGCACTTGCCTCCAGTGCCTAAGGCCCTGGGTTCAATTCCCCAGTACCCACAGAAGCCAGACCCTCCCTCCCTCCCCCTCTCTCTCTGCGCTTGAAAATGAATAAATAAAATATTTTTTAAAAAAGAACTATCTTTTGGTTTCAATGATTTCTTATATTGCCTTTCTGTTTTTAATTTCATTTGTTCTTATTCAGATTTTCTATTTTCTTCTGTTTAGTTTGAATTTTCTTTGCTCTTTTTCTTGTTTACTTCAGTGGAAGTTTAATCATTGATTTTAGAGCTTTCTTCTAATATATACATTCAGTGCTACAAATTTCCTTCAGCACTGCCTTTGTTGCATCTCACTATTTTTATGGAGTTTATTTTAATTTTCATTAGTTAAAATTATTTTTAATTCCCCCTTGAGGCATTTTACTTGACTATGAGTATTATTTAAAATTATGTCTAATTTTCAAGTACTTTAGGATTTCCAAGGTATTTTTCTGTTGTTGAGTCCTAGTTTAGTTCTGTTTTTATATGAGAGCATGAGTTTGTTACAGTGTGCTTTATAACACAGAATTCAGTCTCTTCATCAGTATTCCATATGTACTAAGGAAGAATATATATCCTGCTATTTATTGTTGGATGACATATTCTATAGATGCTAATTAGTTTAATAGCAATATTCAACTCAGCTATATACTTCATTGATTTTTCTGCCTGCTAAATGTAAAAAAAAAATACTACAGGAATGTTTAAATTTCGCAGTCATGTACTCTACCACTGAGGTATAACCCTGGAAATTTAAATTTTGGATTTGTCTATTTCTTCTCACAGTTCTGTTAATACATCCAATAGTTTGATTGTCTTATTAGGTGACTATACATTAAGGATTATTATGTCTTCTTAGCATAGTGGCCCCTTTTATCATTATATATATATATATATATATATATATATATATATATATATATATATGTATGTATGTATGTATGTATTCTATTCTTGTCTCTGATCTTTTTCCTTGTTCTGAATTATACTTTGTCTGAAACCAATGTCACTAGTCTAGCTTTCTTTTGGCTAATGTGTCCTGATATATCAGTCTTGTCAATTTATCTGTTTCTTTCTATTTAAAGTAAATTTCTTACAGACAACATATAGTTGAATCTGTTTTTTTAATCTAATAAGAGTCTTTGAATTTTAACTAGTCCATTTAGACCATTCACACTTAAAGTGATCACTGATATAGTTACATTAATATGTACTGTATTTGCAATTGTTCTCAATTCATTTCCCTTTAACTTCCACATTTTTGCTTGTTTGATTTTAATCAAGGATTTGAAGTGATTTCATTTTTTTCTCTTCTCTCATCATACCAGTTATGCTTGTTTTAAAAAATAGTAGTGTCACCCTACTGTTGGCAGGTAATCCATGGCCATGTTCAAATAATGCTTCAAAGATAGTAAAAGTACCTTATATCAAAGCATTCAATATTTGTCCTCCTATCTCATAAAATTGCTGTTATTTGTCTTACAGATCCATATGCCATAATCACAGATTATATTTTTTGCTATTTTCTGTTGAATAATTCTGTTAACTATTAAATTAAGAATGGATAAAATGTTTTACCTATCTTCATTTATTCATTGTCTAATTAACTTTCATTTATGCATATCCAGGTTTCTGATATGTGTCATGTCCCTTTTCTCTGAAGAACTTCTGTTAACATTCTTTTAAGGCAACTCTACTGGCAACAAATTTCCCCCAAATTTAATTTTTTGGAGCATCTATGTCTCCATTTTGAAGGATAATTTCATGGGATTCAGAAGTCTAGCTTGTTTGTTTTACCTCATTGATCCCCATCAGAACCTGAGGCCTTGAATAGAGAGAATGTAGTGTTCCCTAATTTAGCATATGAAGAATCAGAAGTCATTTGCATTATGACTGTTCTGCGACTGAGTCAGAACTAGAGTCTGCTGAGGTCATGTGCTAGCCCCTGAGGCCCAGATTCTATGACAAGACACTCTTCCTAAAGACGGAGAAACAGACTGTCTGCCTATGTTGATCAAAATCTTCTGATCTCAATTTTATTCCTTTCTATCAAAGCAGTTCTGGGTACTTCACAGCTATCTATCCCTCTCTGATGCATTTGTGGATTTTGCATGTAGACAGCATGATGGTTACAAACGGGGAATTGGAAGAATATAAAAATGATGCTTGTTACCATGGAAACAGATGCGAGTTGTAGTTCTCTGAATTGGGTAAGAATAAGGTTTTGAAACATCTAGAGAGAGTAAGTCAACATATCTAAAAGGTTATAGAATTCAGAAGTCAACGCTTTTTCTCTGTGTAAATATACTTCCTGTATGGGCTAGCTCTGGCTCCTTAGCATTTTCTCTTTAGGATCTAGAAACTACAGTGGCCTCAAAAAAATCAGTGGCCATGATAAGCAAAGAGTCAGGACTTAGAGGACCATTTTGAAACTCCTAAGAATGATTTACTGGTTGTAGTGAGTTAAAACAAAAAGGAACCTTATATTGCTGAGATGATGGACTTGCTCACTAGCACTCATGGGAAGTGCAGTAAAATATTTAATGTGCTTACTAAGAAGAAGCTCTCTGAAAGCCCTGCTATGACCCAAGATGAAGTACACGGAAGGACTGTGAGACACTGTTTCTCTCAGTGGCCTTCATTTCATGGCATGTCCATTTTGAGAAACAAACAAAAAAAAATTACTTGACTCACATTGCATACCAAAATCTACACCAGGTTAAGTATAAATTTAAAAATAAAAATGAAGCCATAAAAAGGCTAGAAAAACTGTAGACATTCTTATATAATCTTATATGATGGAGAAGCCTAACTAAGCATGACACTTTAGGTAGTAACTATGTAGGATAAACTACATAGAAGGAAAACTTTCTTTCATACCCTTTTCACCCACCTGTATCTCATATATATATATGTATATATATAATTTTCTTATTTTCAAGGAGAGAAAATGAATGAATGAATGAGAATGGGCAGACCAAGTCCTAGTGCCACTGCAAATTAACTCCAGACACATGCAGTGCTTTGTACATCTGGCTTTACATGGGTACTGGGGAATTGAGCTCAGACCATCAGGCTTTACAAACAAGTGCCTTTAACTGCTGAGAAATCTCTTCAGCCTATCATATCTTTTTAAAAATTTTTATTTATTTATTTATTTATTTATTTATTTATTTATTTATTTATTTATTTATTTATTTGAGTATGAGTACACCAGGGCCTCTTGTCACTGAAAGCAAATTCCAGATGCATGTACCACTTTGTGCATCTGGATTTATGTGAGTACTGGGAAATTGTACCCAAGGTGTCAGGCTTTGCAAACAAGTACCTTTAACTAGTGAGACATCTCTCCAGCCACAACTATATCATTTCTAATGACACGTTCTATAAAACTATTGATATATGTATAAAATGTAAACAGGTAAGACTTTTTTAAGAAGCTTGTGCAGTCCTGGGGCCACACTAGAAGCCCTCCAGGTTAGAGACTATTGAGCCTGTTCTTGTGGGGAGAGCTCAATGCAGACTTATTTTAAGAATCAAATGAAATAACCTATGGAATTATGATTTATAAACTATAGAAATGCTCGATGCTCTTTTTGTAAGCTCCTGAGAACACTGGCAGTAGTTTCACATTGTTCAATATTGTCTCTATGGGAGTTTGGAACATATTTTAAATACCTGTATCTAAGAAAGTTAGATCTATCTACAAAATGAGGAGAACATGGGTCCTTAGGGAAAAAATGAAGAGAAACCTAAACTGTGGGTTTCTAGGGGGTGGTTGTCACCTAACTATATTCAAAATGTCTTGGGTTTTCTAAGTTCTCTCTTGATTAAAATTGTTTTCCTTGAAAGCAATTCCTGATTTCACTCCTTGTGAAACTGTTGGCATTTGTTTTGAGTCATGTATTAAATTATAGCAAATTGTGGTGGGAGTTCATGTCCCCTCCCCACATGAGTGAAGAGTTGTTGCAGTGTTTTAATAACTAACAAAGTAAATCACAATCAGGAAGTGACTAAAGAGTAAACTGCTGTTGTGCTCCTTCCAGGAAACACTTTTTTTCTTTCTAGCTTCACCATATGAAATTTCCTATCAGATCTTCACCTGAATGCATGTCTCTTCAACCTCAGGACTTGCAGAATTATTGGAATGCCGTCCTAAGGTTGTTGAGTTGTGCATTTCTGGACATTTCATCTCGAGAGAGAATATTGATTCTTTCACTTCAGTGACTAATGTAGGAAGATTTTTTTTTCTCTAGAGAGAAATCTTACTTGTAATTGTGTGAATGTATGCATGTTTGTGTGTGTGTGTGTGTGTGTGTTTAAGTGCATGCTTGTGCAGGTGCACATGTATGGAGGGCAAAGGACAACCGCAGATATCATTTCTCTGGAACACTTTCCACCTTCTTTAACACCGGGTTTCTTACTGACCACCATTTAATCTAGACTGGTAAGCCTTAGCAAGCCCCAGGGATTCCCTGTTCACCTCCTCAGGGATACCATGCCCAGCTTTTTTTTTTATGTGGGTTGTGAGGATAGGACTCAGGTCCTCATGCTTACAAGGCAAGCACTGTACTGACTGAGCTATCTCCCCAACTCCCTTATAATTTTTGTGGCCACAACAGTCAGCAAACAGACTGAGAGGCTTGATAGTTGAAGTTTACAGCATTTAGGGGATACAGCTTCGTGGCTGTTTTAGAGAAGAAGCATTTTCTTTAAATTTATACTGACTGAATTATCCATCTTCTATTTCTAATAGGTCCAGTGAAAAACAAGAAAAAGGGTAAGTTGAGTTCATGAGTTTATAAAATTGTCATTCTATATATTATTTTAAATTATAAAAATTAAGGAGATAGAACTTTTGTATTAATTTCTTTCAACATTGGTTGTTGAGTATTTTATTGTCATATTTGATCTACTTGAGTATACAGTTCCTAAAAATCAAAAGTAGTTCTTCAATAATGATTCTTGAATGTGAATGATAGAATTAACTGTCCAGCAATACAACACATAAAATTGTTCTGGTGTCTTTAGTTTTTGTTATTTTTGTTGTTGTGGTGGTGGTGCTAATTTTTTCCTATGTATTCATCCCCTTTTCTTGCTCCCCACAATTGGGGATCAAATCCAAGGTCTTGTGAATGCTAGACAAATGCTCTACCACTAATCGCTATCCCAAACCCTTGTTTTGATTTTTTTCCTGCTCCTTTTTCACATCTCTGCTCCCAGTTTATATTTGTCTCCTTCCTCATTCTTTCCATGTACCTTCCTTTTCTCCTTTTCCCTTCTTTATCAGATCCATGATAAATAAAGGCCTGAGATAGATTATAGAAAGAAGGCACACTACCTATGGAAAGATGTCAACACATTTCTTGGTCTAAAATCTGTCATTATTAAATTTTACATATGAAGGGGCTGGAGAGATGGTCTAGCGGTTAAGGCACTTGCTGAAAAGCGGAAGGACCCGAGTTCAATTCCCCAGTACCCATGCAAACCCAGATGCACATATAATCAAGGAAGGATCTTGCTTTGAAGAATCAATAGAATTTTCTCTGTGACGGAAAAACTAGGTGGCCATATTACTCTGCTCCTCTAGTGGTTTTAATGAAGCTTCTTTTCGGGAAGCTCCATTGTGTAGTTGTTGGTTTAGGACGTCCCCATTGCACCTGAGATGGAAGTGTCCCAAGAGCTCATACAAGTGCTTGTTTACGTAAAAAGAATCCAAAGGCAAACCAGTTTCAAGGACAGAATTAGGCAAATATGGTCCATTCTTTTAGCAATAAAAGAAACATCTGTGAAGCCAGCTTATGTAGCTATTTGTTTCTGGCTTCTGATGTGGAAAAGAATAGAGATAATTCATTAAAATTCTTTTTTTTCTCTGTATGAAGATTGAACCCAGGGCCAATCAGGGGCTGTACCATCAAGCCTCATCCTTAGCCCTCCTTTTCTTTTCTTTTGAGATAATAATCTCACCGAGTTGCCCATGCCGGCTTTATAACCAGTCTCTAGCCCAGACTGCCCTTAAATTTGATGATTCTCTTACCTCAGCCTCCTAAGTACCTGAGATTTTAGGTTCTTTAAGTGATTCTATTAATATTTGTGGATCTTTCTGGAGTAGATTACCAATCCCAAACTAGACCAAAACGACTAATAACAGATGCAACCTGCCACTCTTCTGAGCACTAGGGGAACCTCATCCACATGTCAAACCTGTGTTTCTGTTATTGAAAATAAAAAGGCTGAAGAATGGCCTGGATTCTTGAGGTCCTGGGCTGAACAAGGTTAGAAAACAGCCAGAGAGCTGGAGTCAGTGAGAAACCCTTTCTCTATGCTGCCTTGGTGCTCACCACCAAGATAATCTGTCCTTTACAGAAGTCAATTTGATTTAAGCCATCTAGTAGGATAGACATTATAACTCAGCTCATTGGCCAGCATTGGTACCTTATACATGGGACATTACTAGGAAGCAAATGCACATAGTACTTAAACTTCTCCTTACTTTTGCTGAAAGTGATTTAGAAGCCATTTAATATGGATCTCCTTGGACACAGTGAATAGGCCCATGCCTGACGAGGTAAATTGAATTGTTCACATAATTTTCACCCTTTAATGGAATTTTCTTATTCTCACAACTATCTCCCTCTCTCTTTCGCTAATCCTCTCTCACTTTCATTAACTTGCTTTTGGTTGTTCTTTCAACATTTGGGACTTAGTTGAAAGACTGGGGAAATGCTGCTTTGATGAAGTTTAGCTTTGAAAGTAATGTGTATATTCTTTCATCTGAGACTACACAGGGTAACTTTCTAAGTACTAACATCTTTGGGCTTTTGTATCATGAACTATTCTGTTAAAGTTAGGGAGTCTAGAGAAGGAATTCAATCTCTTGGTCCAGAGGTCATTTTCTATATATTCTTCTCAGCACCTCAGTTTTTATAGATATGCAGGTAGGAGAAGCGCACTCATCTGATTGCAAAGAAGCAAAGAGAACCAGCTGTAAAACTGGATGACAGCAGGAGCATTTTCTCAAATGCCTTCAAGCATTTCAATAAGTGTGCATTCTCTGCTTATACTGTAACCAGTATTCTCTTGGACTGCTAGAGATTCTGGCTATAATTCTCCCAAAATTATATTAAGCAATTGTAGGGGACTCACGTTTTTAGAGCTTGAGTTTGTGCTACCCAAAGAACACCCTGTAGCTGAAAAATCTCTGTGAGGCCTGGAAATGTGGATACCCAAGAGAGCCTAATATGCACCATCTTCTATGTCTATACAGAATATCACGAGGGAGAAGCAAACCTTACAACCAGGCTAGAGAAGTTTCCTGAGTGCCAATATAGTTCAGTCCTCCTGGGGAAACCTCAATCTCAAGAAGAGACACAGGAAGCATTGAGGCCAAGCTCCTCATTTCACAGATGGAGAAACTGAGGCTCAAAGAGAAGGGATTTGCCCAAAGTGCATCTGGTGCAGAGCTGAGGCTTACTTCCTTATCTCCTAAGTACAGATTCCATGTTCTTTCCACTACGCTAATTAGAACTGAGACTTGGGCACTGAATAAGTCTGATTTGGAAGCTGCCTAAAACCAAAGGGAGGTGATTTTCCTGTTCAACATCTTAAAATTGGCTAGATCTAGAAACTGGGCAGATGCAATCTTTTAATTGCTAAGTTCAGAGAAAACTCTAAAAGCTCCTGTCTCTGGATCTTTAAAGGCTATGATATCTAGGAGAAATTCTTCCAAGACTGTCCTTTCTTTCCTCTCTGAGGAAGAGGCCCCACTATGATCCATTGCTTCATTTCAAATGTACATGTGGTTAGACATAGACAATTGGCTTCTTGAGGGGCCTTGCCATGAGTACTTGGTTTTTTGGACATAATGCATTATTCTTATTGGAGCACCTGATAAATCAGGACAGAATTCTCCAGGCTAAGAGTTGGGAGCAGGGAGTTAGAGAAAGAAGATTATTTTAAAGTGAAGGTAGAGGGGTTTGAATTTAAAACGAAGAAACCACCTCAGGTAACAAAATTGGAATAAGTTTGGTTAAAGTCTTCCAATCTGGGACTTCCACAAAACTCTGATAAGGTGGTGAAGGGAGGAAGATTACACCAATCTATGACCACCTAAAATCCTTTAGTGGATATTCACAGAGCAGAGCAACTTAACAGGAGGATCTAAGAGGCTTCAATTCACTGCTACAGATATGAATCAATTAGCATGACTATATCCTGGACAAACTGGAATATGAAATAGGAGGTCTGAGGTTTTTCTGGAAGGACAGTGCAAAGGAAATGGTAAAAATTGGGCATGATAAATAATGCATTTGCGACTAGAGCCTTAAAGGAAAGATTCTGAGAAGGAAGGTTACTTAGCCTATAAAATGGAGATTGATAGGTAACATAATGTTTTTAAGTATATGAGAGGTTTTATGTGTATAGTGGTAACTATTCTCCACACAAAGAATAGAATAAAAGTTCAAATGGCCACAGGAGGGATTTCAGTTAAATATACCAAAGAACTTCCTAACAGTGAGCAGTGAGAGGTGATAAACACTGGAACATGTAACCAAGGGAGTTTGCAAAATTTTCTTTCCCAGAGATCTTTAAAAACAGAGTTTAGAAAGGTCAGCTGAGAAAGCAGTCTACTGACTCCTACTTTGCCTCCCCTTCTTTCCCGTTGTTTCTCAATATCCTCTCTATCTTTCCCTCTCTCTCTCCTCATCCCTCCATCTCTAACCCTTCTTGCTGAAAACCCCCTTTTGCAGCCAGCACTGCCCCTGTCCTATCTCCTGCATACCCTGACTCCTGTAGAAATCTCCCTAGAGCCCATGTTGTTCCTGAGGTCAGGCTGGCCAACACCCTTTTGTTATACAGCTCAAAGCCTACAAACTTAGTAGTTAACATGAAAGCCCACACTCTTCAACAATAGCCCAATTCTAAAAAGAACCACAAAGTGACCTATAGGTAGCACTGCTTGGTAGTTCTCATCCTTTGGACTCAGCTGAAATGTAACCTCCTTTTTGACGTTTTCCCTGACCTGTTTAGCATTTGGTCCTACCACTATTGTGCCACTTCTACTATCCTGTGGTTGGGACATTTCCCCACTAGCCTATGCCTCCTTGAGGGTTGTTTATTTCTATATCCTTGAATCTAATTAGGAGGAACTTTTAGAGAGCTACCTTTGTGTCATGGTAGGTTTCTAGAATAGCTGACAATGCATTCCTGACAGTACACACTTAGGAGTAAATAATTACAAATGTAACATTGAATCCTGTTTTTCAGGAAAGAAAGCAGGACCACCTGGGCCCAATGGTCCCCCAGGACCTCCAGGACCTCCAGGACCCCAGGGACCTCCAGGGATTCCAGGGATTCCTGGGATTCCAGGAACAACTGTTATGGGACCACCTGGTCCTCCTGGCCCTCCTGGTCCTCAAGGACCCCCTGGCCTCCAGGGACCTTCTGGTGAGTTCCCCTGTTTTCCACCACCTAGGAACTTTGTCAGTTCTTTTGTAGAGCAGAAGTAGGTGAATTCCAGGAAGTTTTCAACAATGATGATAGGAGTGGGATGCCATAAGAAATTCAGATGTCCAGTAAGAAATTCCTAGTCCAGTGTAGAACTAAGAACTGGACAAGTTCTGATAGGGCCTGTCCTGCTCCAACCTGTGAAGGACAGGCCACTTATTCCTGCCCCACATCAACCCTTCCTTCCCAATCCCTCTCTGACTGTAGGCCCATATACAGTGGGCCAATAAACTCATAAGAGCCAGAAATAGGGAAAAAGACCCTAGCCATTCACTGGAATTCCTGTGGCAATGGATTTGCTCTGCTCTGATTTCCACATACAGATGTTTGCATGGAAATGGGCTATAAGGAGGAATGCTGGGGATGGCACAAAATGACAAGCCCTAGAATAGATTCATCCCAGGAACTCTCATAGATGAAGACAAGTAGTCATTTATAACCAAGTAGTTAGAAATTTTGTTCAGTCTCTCAGGCTGTGACTATATAGCAAACCCAGGCACTAAGACCATACTGTCCCTGAACCAAGTATTTCTTACACTGGATCCTTATGTTCTATCTTGCTCATTCAAATACCATCCATCCCTTTGCGTCTTTCTCCTGGGGCCCAGAAAGGCATGCAACAGGTATTCTAAAGATCCAGACCTCCCTAATTGGAGTTGACAAGTGTCACACTGCATGAACTTTGTCAATTGTTATTTCTTTCTCCTGTTCCCATTCTGTATCTTAGGGTTTTAAAAAATTGACTCGTTACAACTGATTTCTGTAGGTCTATGAATTCAGCAGCAGAACTCAGATTCTTTCACTTATAATTCAAAAGGGTTCTGCAGTGTTACCATGGCCACAAGAGATGGAGTTGTTTTTTTTTTAATCCAATCTTTCCGCAAATATTAATTGAGCAATTTCTGTGTACAAAGAGATATATTGCTAAGTGGTCCCTGTTCTCATAGAGTTTATGTCCTAGAGGCAAAGAGAGACAATTAAAGAAATAAGATCTTTATAAATGACAATGTCCTATGAAGACAGTAAATAGAGAGGTAGCAAAAGGCTACAAAAGCAAATGCCTTTGTCTCTGGGGCACACAGTGACAGGAATGCCCTCTCATTGCTCTCAATGGGCGCTCAGTGGGGCTTCCCTTGAGCCAGTATTGGCAAGAGATCAGCTTCTTGGGTGTTGGACCTTCTGAAGGTGAAGCTCAGGGACAGGAACCCTGTGTTTCATTCTGACTCTCCCTCCAATTTTAGCTCTGGAGGAAAAACAAACTCCTACAGCGGCCACAGGCTCTGTACCACTGGCTACTGAGGTTTGCAGAAAGGGTAGTAGAAGGAGCACTCCTGATTGTCCTGTTCTATTTTGCAGGTGCTGCTGATAAAGCTGGAACTCGAGAAAACCAGGTTGGCTCTGGATTGCTCTCTTCCTGGGGAGGAGGGAAGGCCTCAGGCTTTGGGTCACTTTGAAGTCTGCTCCCTATAAAATTCCCTGAGGCTTTATTTGGTGAGGTAGTTCTAGAGGTCCTTAAGTTTTCACTCACAATCCTTTCTCATGTCTATCAATAGAAAAGCTTTACACTAAGAATTGCCTTTAGCTAAGGGATTTTACTTATTCTAAGAATATTAGAGGGTCACTGTAGCCAGCCTCTTCACCTGGGCCAGCCACTTCGTGGGCTCTCAGAGTGCCTGGGTTCTAGATGAGAAGTTTAAAAGTATGTCCACAAACAGCCAACTAGGGTTGGAGAGATTGCTCAGTGGCTAAGGGGATGGCCCGCAAAGCCTAACAACCCAAGTTCTATTCCCCAGTGCCCACAAAAAGCCAGATTCTCAAGGTGGCACATGCATCTGGAGTTCATTTGCAGTGACTGGACGCCCTGGCATACCCATTCTCTCTCTCTGACTATCTGTTTCTCTCCACTTGCAAATTAAATAAAATATATTTAAAAAACAAAAAAAAGCTCATATTAATCTCCCAACCACTGATTTACAGAACTATGTATGTAAATTGGCTTTAATATATATAAGCATATATCAACCCTGAGATTTGGAGAAGGTGGTTTAATTGTTAAAAAAAAAAAAGCCAAATAGCCCCAGGCTAAAGACAGCCTTTTGGGCTGCCTTAAGGTCTTGATGGGCTCCTTCCTCAGCTTTGAGCTTCCTAATCCCTCTCTGTGACAGGTTCTACTGCCTCATGGCCTCCCCTCATCCACTCTCGCTAGAGCTGTTTGGCCACATTGAAAAATCTACACAGCTGCAGTTTTTGATGGCTTTGTGGGACAATTTCTACATCCAACCTCATTTGATCTTCAGATGCCCCTGTGAGAGAGGCCAGATGTAGATTCTTCTAATTCCCATTTTACTTTTGGGGAAATGAGGCTCAGAGGCATTACATTTGGCTGAGATCATGGAGCAAGGAAGTGGTGGAGCTACCAAGTCACATCACGCTCTTGTAGAAATACAGCTATTAGCAAACTGAGACAGGGAAGAGGGGTAAGAATTGTGATACAAAAGAAGACCAGAAACTAGAGGTAGAAAATGTGAGAAGTGTTGCTTAGCAAGCAGCCATTCCAGTGACTCTCTGCTTATTTTCCCAGCCAGCTGTGGTACATCTACAGGGCCAAGGGTCAGCAATTCAAGTCAAGAATGGTAAGAATCAAAGCAGGCTCTAACCCTAAAATGAGTTCCTCTCCTCCCTCATCCCCAGCCTCTAAGTAATCAATCACCTAGCCTAATTCCTTCCAAGCCCCTGAGTATCCTTGGCAAAGGGGTTCATTTCCTACTCCATCGTGCCCTCTACTGGCTGTCCTGAGTAACTGCTTGCACCAAACCAGTTTTTGCATTTAGGTGTATGCTTTCTCGCTTTTGTGGTGTGGTGTTAGGCAAGCATTCTATAATTGAACTCCATCCCCAGCCCCCAAATTGCATTTAGAACCCTCTGTTGAGGAAACTGAAAGGTACTTGTGACATATCTATCTAGTTATTCCTGATGGCAGCATCCGTCACCATGGAAATATGTGTAGTTTGATAAGCATCTTCACAATGCAAATTAGGAAAGGTAGAGCTAATTCAAGTAAATTTTATTTATTGATGGCTAGATGCAAAAAATGGATGGAGAGGGTATTTCTCTCGATGAAGGGAGGCAGGACAGATTATAGCCTCCAGGGAGTATGAGATGCTAGTGTCTATCAAAAGCAAGGACGTGTTAATGATGTTGAAAAATACTGACAGTATAATCCCTGAATTTAGGAAATGGAGAAATAGAGTCCCAAAGAGATTAGATAATATGCATATAAATCATACTGACTTCTGTTTGCATGGTACTTTAGAATTTCCGACATGCTTTGTCTTTTATTTCATTTGACCCATAAAACTACCTTATTAGGTAAGTATTAGCTCCCTTTCACAGACACAGAAACTGAAGCTTGGAGGGGTTAATTAACTGGTCCAAGATTTCGTAGTCAAGTAATGATCTAAGATTCAAAACTACATCTTTATGACTTGTTCCACTGTGATATGCTATTTCAGTGATGCGTGTGTACACTCCACTGAATGATTAGGTTCATTTTCTTCCACAAAGAGACATGGGCATTCATTACTGAACAGCGCTTTGAAATAATGTCCAGTCCCCAGGGTGTCCAATGCCTAAAATGCATGAGCCCCCAGGAGCCTCAGGAAGCTAGCCAAGATGTCAGATGCTTACAGAGCTTGAAGTGGAATCGGGAGGGGTTGTGAACAGAAATGGAGATTTGGAAACCTGCTACATGGGGACAGCTTCTAAGAGCCCTGTCAATCTTGATTCGGTTGTTCTGAGTTTCCCTCCTGATTGAAATTAGCTACTCCCCTGACTGCCACCTGGATGCTGAGCCTAAGAGCCTTGCCAGTACAAATAGGAACAGGGTAGGACCAAATGGCAAGCAGTTCTGCTGCAGATCAAGCACTGTAAGACCCAAGGTCCTGGGTAGACAGTAATCATCAACTACCTAGGGAGAATGGTGACAGACAAGAAATAGATTTGTTCAGGTGTCTGTAGTGGTGGCCTTGGTGTTTATTCTGTGCCAAAAACTACTAATCTTGCTTGTACTACTATATAGCAAGACCTGTTTCCAGTCTATCTGGGCTAATCCCCAGTAGTAATTTATGGTGACTACCAGAAGAAGAAGTGAAGAGGCAGAGATGGGAGGACTCGACACAGAACAGTTTACTGAAATGGTGGAGTCAGGACATCTGTAACTAACTTAGATGGCCTCATTTTCTAGAAGGTCAGTTTCCTTATACCTCAAAGAGGCTGGCCTTCTGAGACTGGAGAAGAATGGATGTTGTAAACATAATTTCTTGTGTGACGAACAAGTGGCTGAGAAGGAGAAAAAAAGGCCCCATGGGCTTGGGCTACATCATCTCCTGGTAGAAAGGAGCATCTACAGACAGGATGGAAAGGAGAATTTCCATCTACCTTTCCACTATGGCATATCCTAACTGAGGTAGGGATATGAGACAGATGCTCTGCCGAGGGTGCCTCAGCTCCCAGGCCCCTTCCCCTATCCTTCTGGCTGGCCTACTATACCTTAGAAGGCTATCCACTCTCATAACGATTCCTTTCACCTATGGGGCTTGCTCACTGGTTATCACTAGCCATAGCTGCCATGGAGTCTAAGTGATCAATCACACCCTGATCCCTAATCACCCTATCTGATTCTCCAGATAAACAGGCCATTGGACTGTGATTACCTGGAGCCCTAGGGGGGCTTCCCAGAAAAAAATATGGATGTGGAGGAGCCATAAAAAAGAATGTATAAGGAGATGAAACCCCATGAACCTATGAGACAGGGAGAGGAATTCAGGAGCTATGGCTAGAAAAGTGAGATTGAATAGTAAGACTTAGCCTGCCACTCAGTGTTTGAATTTTGCCTATGCAGGCCCTTGACAACAAAGTAGGATGATATATGCCTACTCTCCTGTTACCAACCCTCCCTTGAGGATTCCAGCTAGAAGGTATCGCTTAAATAGCCTTGCAAATGAGAGGGTCAATAAAAGAGGAATAAAGACAGATCTGCAGACCCCTGGGGCCCACAGACAGGCCTGATAGCACTTTACAAACAGGACACCTTCCTGGCTTCTAAATGTTCCTCTTAAAGCTTAGCCTGGGGGGGGGCTTAAGGCTGCCTGGGATGGGGTTGAGGATTGTATACAGATTGCTGTATCTTATTTCTGTTGCCCAGATTGTTCTGACATGTACTGATTGATTGCCCTTCTCTCATACTGAGATCTTTCAGGTGGAGTGCTCAATGACTGGTCTCGCATCACTATGAACCCCAAGGTGTTTAAACTACATCCCCGCAGTGGGGAGCTGGAGGTACTGGTGGACGGCACCTACTTCATCTATAGTCAGGTAGAAGTGAGTACTGTCTTAGGCCTAACTCTTCTTATATCCGGAATGCAGATCCCTTGCAGGCCACCTTGGGGCACTGTGGAGCCAGCCAAGATCATCCAGTGGCTAACTTCCTGCTTTGCTGGGGGTAGGGGTGGGGGAACCCCACTGCCAGGGAGTTGAAAGGACAAAAGAGCTAGGGGTCACACTTCATTTTTTCCCTCTAATGAAACACCATTGAAAACCTGTCTAAAGAGGCCCCTCCCACATCCTGCTGTCTGATTCCCTCTTGCAGGGGCACCAGGCCCTTGTTTCCCCTATGAATTGTTTGGTTCTACAGCCAAATGTGAACCTTGGTCTAAGCATCGGTTTTGAAAGTCAGCCCCACAGCTGCTGAAACCCTTTCCCACAACATTGCTAGCTTGGGCGTTATAATGAGCAGTGCTCCTGCAGACTTCTCTGTACCTCAAAAAGATTTCTGACTGTCTTTCCTTCCTCTTTCTCCCATTTGTTTCTCTGTCTGTTTCTTTTATTCTTGCCTCCTTCCTCATGTCATTCTCCCAGACCTTTCTCCCTCCGCTTTTGTCCTTTTCCTGCCCTGGGTCCCACTCTCCCCACCCAGGTCTGCCAGTACCTATCCATTCCCATCCCTCATTGTTTGCCTCTACCGGGGCTCTCCTCAGAGCTACAAGTAGATATGTCTTGACGCCAAGGCTTCTGGGGGCAGACAGCAAATAGGTTGGTGGACAGAAATTCTATGGAGCCAATATGGTCTCATAAGAGAGTGGCCAGAAAAGCACTTGCCAAGCCCAGCAAGCATCTTAGCATGGCTTGGTCTTGACTCAAGAGAGGATATGGCATCTAAATATGCTGCTTCTACCAAGAGACTATGGAGAGAGTCACCTTTCTTGAAGTGGTTTAGAGTATCAAGTGAAGGTCTTTCCTCCTATGGGGTATATAGGTATAACCCTAATATCCTGTGGAATAAACTCCATTTGGTGATGGCAGACAATCAAGACTTGATGTGGAGTATGATGACCAAGGGTAATGAAAGATGGGAACAAATGATTTTCTGGATCTAAGGGAGAATTAGGAGTATCCAGGCTGGAAAAAATCTCCATGTTACCAGGCCATTAACCATTGATTCACAATTCCTCTTGGCCACAGAATAAAGTTAGGGGCCTGAGGTTTGCCAAATCCATTATCTGGTGACAGCAGGCTCTCAATCTGTCTGGATCAGCATCCTCAATCATCAAATGAGAAAGCTAAAGGAGCAGAGTCTGGACAGAGAGTACTATGAGGGGGAGGAGTGCACTGCAAGCTGGTGGAGCTTCTAGTCATGGGTGGGAGAAATGACAAGTCAGTTATTGTGACCTCCCTACGATATCAGTGACTTAAGTATATTCACAAATAGTCTCAGGGTTGTAAACTAGAAGTTAGTATGTTCCTGGAACATTGATTGAACACCTAAGGTGTGCAAAGCACAGTGCTTCATGCCATGGGCAGGGGAAAGGGCCAGTGAGGGGGCAAATAAGGCACAGTTCTTGCCCTCAGAGTCAGAAAAAGGTTCCTTGGGCCTCATGAGCCCATGGAGTAGGGGAAAGACAGTGTGAGCTTGTCACCCCTTTTGGCCATCTAGTGCACCTTCAGGTGGCACTGCTCCCTCCACAGGGTATCCTAGCAACTCAACTAAAAAGACTGTCTGCTCACCAGGGGAGGGCCCCACCCTCTCTTTCCTCTCTTCCCCAATCCCTTCTCGTTGCCTCTCATCCAGGTGTACTACATCAACTTCACTGACTTTGCCAGCTACGAGGTGGTGGTGGATGAGAAGCCCTTCCTGCAGTGTACGCGCAGCATTGAGACAGGCAAGACCAACTACAACACTTGCTATACCGCGGGGGTTTGCCTCCTCAAGGCGCGGCAGAAGATTGCTGTGAAGATGGTGCATGCTGACATCTCTATCAATATGAGCAAGCATACCACCTTCTTTGGGGCCATCAGGCTAGGTGAAGCCCCTGCATCCTAGATTCCCTCATTTTACCCCTTCCCGTGCCCCAACCCCAGGTTTGGGATCCAGGAGTCCCAGAACCTCTAAGTGCTGCTTTGGAGTGAGATCTATTGGCATTGCAGCCACCGAGAAAAATAGCTTAGTGCTATTTATTCCCCCAGTGACTCCAGGATGACAAGGCCTGCTTGACTTCCCAGAATGACCTTGAGTTAACAGGAGAGTTGATGGAACCCCAGGGTTTGAGGAAAGCAGAGCCACCCTAGGCTCCATGTTGACCCCTCAACCCCTAGGTCCCTGCTGTCAGATTCATCATGTGTTGTACTCAAATAAGAGTCCAGGGTAGCAGGCCAGAGAAAGCAAAGGCAGATTCCAGACTCTAAGTGTGACCATCTGACCCCAAGGGACTGCTTGCTACTCCTCTCTTGGCTGGGGGGTAGTGTGTTAGGTTGCAGCCTGAGAGGGCCAAGGGAGGGAGGAAGAAGGTGCTTGTGACAGAGACTTGGGAGAGACCTGCCAAGCAGACATCTTTAGCAGGGGAGGCATTCTTGCTGCTTTGCACTGTGACCTGCAACAAGCTGTTCCCACTAGGCTGAGAGCATACTGTGGCAGCTCGCTGGGCTCCAGAGCTAGAAACTTTGCTCTACCTTGGAATCATTGCAGGAATGATCAGAACCCTGCTTCTGTAACTTAAGTCCACACTTGCGGCTATGTGTGTCTCACTTTGTTTACAGCTATGTCCATGCTCAGAAAATTACCTGGGGTCCCTTCCTAATTGCCATCCTTCCCAGCCTGAGTAGAACTCCTGCCTTCTTTCTCCACAGTGCCTACCTCTGTCTGAGGCAGGTACCTCCCCTGGAACCTGTGCTTGTGTGAGTCTGGTATATTTTTTAGCTTATCTGGGCACAAAGAGAGTTTTCCATTGATTAAGCAATATAGGTATTATTCATATAATTCTGATAAAAATATGTCTGGGAGCAGGGGGTTAAACTGAATAACCTCCAAAAGTCCCTTTGAGGACAATAACCTTCCAGAACTCCCAAACCCTAGACTCCCTAGGGAATCCACCATGCTTTTCTACCTGACCCAGAAAGGACAATAGGTGAGAATAGGACCATAGTTTTGCAGCCAAAGTTAGGTCAGGCCTTAATCTGAAAGGACAGTTGCTGATGGCCTACTGGCCCAGTCTTTCTTCAGAAACAGTGTAGTTAGCCCAGAGGCCTATGCTGCTCCCCTAAAGCCAGGCACAGGAAAGTCCTGCATCTAGACATTGAGCAATGATCTGGCCCCTACTTCAGATCCAAAAGCATCTGCCCCAAGCTTCCTGGCAGGTCATATGCTAATATCATTCAAGAGCCTTCTTTCTAATTGTCTGAACCCAGCCTGTCTTCAGGGTCCAGTGAGAAGCTGAGAGGATCAGCCTTGTAAAATCTGCTTCTCTTGCTCCTGAAACATGTTTCCTTTTGAAGAGAGGGAGGAAATTTCCTCAGGCAACTTACAACCACCAGAAACCACCTGGTCTTATTTCTCAGCTGTGCCTTTCATTTCTTAGTAGCCAGGCGGCTTGGCCCTACTAGGGTTAGGACAAGAGGTAGTAAGCCAGGTCTCCATTATCTAATGGGAATAACAGCCTTACAATGCAAAAGAAGGCAAACTGTAGGCATGGATCTGGCCCCAAGGACCTTGAATTATCTGCAGCAATACCTGTAACTGACAAAACATCTCCTTGCTGTCGGAAAATTACTTCCTTTTCATTTCCTTTGCAGAAGGCAGGGCAGAGAAGATCTCAAACACTGTTGTTTGGGTAAGGATCAGAGAGGTGAAGTGACTTAACTAAGATCTCATGCAGTTTAAGTCACACACCCAGGGCTTCAGACAGATTTGGCTCCCAAGTTATTCTCTTACCACAGGACTGTGTGGAATGTGGGGTCTAGAGAGAACTAATAAAAGTGATCATGTGGAACCATTATCTTTGAGGATGTTCTCATGGCTGCCAGGGGCTCTGTAGCAAAAGTCAGATTTTTCCTGGGAAAATAGTCATCCGCCTTGGAGTTCTTATGTTCAGAAAAATCTTCTTAACACCAAAACCAAGTAACAGGTCCTCCATACCCATAGAACACATAGCCCTCATGATCTTTTTCCATCCAATAAAATAAGCAGCCATCATGTGTGGAATTCCTGTTTTGAGCAAGATCCCCCTTCCATTATCCTTGACACAGGTATCCAGAGCTGGCCTGCCTCCCACATCTAAATGTTATTCCTCTCTCTGCCATTTCATAGAGACCTTGGTGCTTCTGGGGTCTCAAGGTTGGAGGCAAAACCTGAGAGGACCAGGTCTGAAGAGAGTAGGCTTCTTAATTGTGCCCCTGAAAGACATGGTGACTCTCAATGCACCTCTCAATACATGGAAGGGGTCATGGAGGAATTAGCTTCCAACTGAACCCTTCATTTATTCTGAACCTTTACAAGGAGCCCTAGAGGGGGAGTGATAGGGAAGGAAGCAATAGGAAGCAGCAAGCCCTGTTGTGGTGTAGTAGTTTGCCAATAGAGTGAAGAGACAGATTTGCAGTTTAGAATTATGATGATGTGAGATTCTCAGAGGCTCATGGCTAGTGTTGAGAATGGGGCAGGGATATTTGTGGACAAGCAGATGGCAGACTTGATGGAGCCTCTACTAGCTGCTTGCATTGCAACTGCCAGTCTGGCACAAAAGGCAGCTGTTGAAGGTTGCTTGGCTACTGGTTCCCTGGAAGATGGAATATTTGCCTTAGTTACCCCTTCCTCTATCTTGAGCCAAATCTCTTTTGCTTAGCAGGAAAAGGCTAGAAACCTTAGAGGTAATTGAAGACTTGGATCCAAGTGTGAATGTTTGCATTTTATGCAAATTCAAGTGGATGTAAACAGATTTAGAGAAAAACTTGAGCTAAAAAGGCTCTGAGAGGGAATATAGTCCAACCTACATTCCATCCTGTTACTCATGTGAAATCGATGCCCAGAGAGAAAGGTAGCCTGCCCAAGGCAATGAGCAAGCTCCCACCCCCAGATTCAGCAGACGGAAGGGACAGAATGGCCTGTCTCACAGGGCCACCTCCTTCATCCAACCACAGACTCAAGGCTGGAGATGCTCACCCTGCTTCAGGAGCCTGGTCAGTCAAAGAGAGTAGTTGTAGCCTTCGTCAAAACTCAGCTCCAACCCTAATGCTCTAGACTGGCCTTCCTAGTGTGCCTCCATTCCCATTCTTGCCTGGGGGCTCCCCTAGGCAGTGAGCCCTGCCAAGGAATCTGATTTGTTCTCTTAATCCATTTCAAGGCTCTCTCCAGAAGGGGGTGAGATTGGTGTGTTATTTCTTTAGTCAAAGAGCTTCCAGCTGGGGTGGGGGGATCTTTTTTGTGAGAATGGCCTGGAGCAGGCCCAATGCTGCTTTGGGGGGTCAGCATCCAGTGTGAGATATCATGTATATAAACTATACATAATGTATATAAACAGGGATGTAAGTTTGTGTAAATTAATGGTTTATTCTTTGCAAATAAAGTGCTTTTCCCCCCTTCTTGAATTTGGCTTGAACACTTCCTACATGTTACATGCTTCTTTACAAATGATGCCACACATGAACTCGGGGAAACCAAGGTACCCATTTTAGCAGAAGCAACAAAAGCTAGTCTAAATATCTTGTTAGTACATCCCCCATGAAATCTGTGCCCACACAATCCACCTCCATCCCATTCACTTTAGACTTGTCCTTAGACCCATAAGCTCAGGAAGCTGAATGTGTTCTCAGAAGGCATAGTGTCCCAGGCCACCATTATCTTGAGACTGTAGCATCTATAATAGTACTTCAAGCCTGGCCCAAAACAGCTTGGAGTAATCTAGCTTTCATCTCCTCACCAAAGTAGTAGCACATTTTGCAGACAAGGAAACCAGTGCTCAAATATTTTAAGTAGTTCACAGAAGACCTCCCAACAACTAAGGGTCTCAATTGGGCGTGGTTCCCCTTGCAATCTGCTTTCTATGCTGCTATGCTGTCTCTAGTGCTTGTGCTCACATTGTTTGCTGGAGAGCCCTGCAGAGGCTGTTCTGAGGAAGACCATCAGAGGAAGAAGGATGGATTGCAGCTGAGAAATGAGTAGCACAATCCCAGCAGCCTTGGTCCCCATTCTATAGGTAGAGAAAATGACACTCAAACAATGTGGACAAATGTGCAATGACTATATTGCATGGGTTGGATGTTGGCACCCAGGCTGGTCCTTGGGTTGCCTTAGAGAGAGGCTTTTTAAAAAGGTACCATCACAAGAAGCCTGGAGACTTTCAAAGGCCACATTGGGATGTAGCTCAGTGGAAGAGCACGTCCTTAGCAATCACAGGGCCCCGGGTTTGATCTTCCACATACAAAAACAACACCTTATGGGAGCTCAGTAAAAATGTAATATTTGGCACAAGAAGTAACAGACAGTAGAAATGCCATGTCTGTATACAAATCACTACATGTGTCAGGCACACAAGACAAAGGGAGCATCTTACAGGGCAGTAAGTATACAGGATGTCCTATTGAGACAGGTAAGTCATTGGACCAAATAGCATCCATCCAAAAGGGATGGAATTAAGAGCCTGTGAGACAGATTGTATAATCTGTCATTGTAGCAACCGCTGGGCCAAAAGCCTGAGAGACTTGTCACTCACAAAGTGAGTTCTTCATGGCTACTGGAAGCCAGACATGTGGATTATCAAATAAAAGGCAGAGTTATAGGGAAAGGCCAGTGCAGGTAAATTGCTAGGAAATTAGACCTCTACCCATTAACTCATTTGAGCATAGCTTTATGAGGTGGAAAGTGGGTACAGTCTAAGGAGTGGCAAGGGATATCAAATTACTGGAAGTTTCAACACAAAATCCTGTACTTTATTTTATAAATTGAGATGCGATGAATTTTAGGGCATTATTTGCTCAGAGACAGGAAAGAAACAGGTTAAATGGCTGGAGGAGACTAATTCTGTGTAGCTCTCCAATTTTCCAAGTTCAGTTACACCCAGGAGCATTTGACATTGCCACTAAACTTTGAGGAAAGCAAGAGGCTTGTTAGCCCCACTTTACAGATGAGAAAACAGGCTTAGAGCTGACTGATTCCCCCCAAGTCACAGGGCTTGTAGGTGTCAGAGCCTGAACCCAAAGCACACTAGCTCTTAAGGCACCCAGTCTTGCAAGAGTCTTGATGCCAGGAGAAGGAACTGTTTGAGAGCTAGAAAAGGGCAGACAGGCGGGATCCCAGAGCCCTCCAAACAGACCACTTGGGGGCACACACAGTACCAGAAAGTGGGCTGTTCATTCTATCATTGGTTTTCCTAAGTGCTGGTTACCCTCAGGAGGGAACTTTTAGTCAACCTCTGCCTTAGGCTCTTCCCTATCTCAAGGAATAAGGGAAGAACTAGGAGGAGAAAGAAATGAAAGTGGAAAGATGGGCGCAGAAATCTACCAAATCAACAGCTTTTCCCTCTGATGAGAGAGAGTCAAATCAATAGTGAGGGCCCTGGGTGTGACTTGTTCTCGGTTCACCAATTCCACACCTTCCAGGCATGCTATTCTGTTGCTAGGGAGACCATTCAAATTATCACCAGCTCCTGGTTCTCGGAGATGCCAAACTTGGTCTTATGTTGGTCAAACAGTTTGCGTAGAGCATCAATATAGAGTGCATGGTATTTGGCCACAGTCTCCTTGCTCGGGTTCTCAATCTTGGGTAGTGGTAGAGGCTCCCCGACTGCCAGGGGAGATGAAAAAAGGAGGAAAACATCAGAATAGTTCACCCCTCAGGACACTCCTGGGCCTCAAGCTCAGCTTTTTTTCCACCCTCACCCCAACCACCATTCACCCCTGTCTCCAAGAACAGCCCAGGCTGAGGCTCAGCAGCATAAGTGGATCCTGGATCCTTGACCAAGGCTGCCAAGAGAAGGGCCCACTTACCAATGGTGGTTACAGGCTGAGAATAGGGCAGAAAGCCCCAGGAGTTCTTGGTGAAGCCACGCCCATAGAAAGCACAAGGATAGACGTGCACTAGCTGCTGGAACCACTTCTGGAAACGATTGATCCAGCCGCCAGGAGTGAAAATGTACTGTTTATAGAGGCCTTCCTCCCCAAAGGAATAGGCAGGGATTAGTGGGACCCTGAAGAGGAAAAGCATGTTCTTTAATATGTAGAAAGACAAGGACCCTGCAACAAGATATGCTGACCACAAGCAGTCCCTGGGTCTGCACACAGGCCCCCTAAAACTCAGTACAGCTGAGTGAGATGGCCCATGCCAGGCTGTGTATGAGGGCAAAGCAGCAGCTTCTGCAAACCCACTGGTTCTGGGGAATGTGAAGGTCTCCATTATTGTCAGATAAGTCCTAAAGGCCATCTCATTTGTCTCCTTCCCTTTACCCCATGTAGTAAGCTTAGCTTTCTCTCCACTGGGCTGTATCCATGACCTCGATTAGAGTAGTGTTAGGGCAAACAGGGTGAGGTCTGGCCCTTGAGCTTTCTTTACAGTCAGAAATGCCTCCAGGAGTTGGCCTTACCCAGCTTGACCAAGCTCGACCCATTCCAGCTGAAAAGTTTAAATCTGTGCTTGCCCACGTGTGTGTGTGTTCATGATAGCTATAGTTAATAACAATGGTTTGTATATGCCCTGCTTCCTCTTTAGATGCCACGTCCTCAAAACTCCATCATCCTTTCCTGCTGGTTTTTTGATACCTTCCCCCCTCCCTTGACTGCTGCCATCCTTACCCATGCCGTAAGGCCATGCGCACAAAGCCACTCCGGTTCTTCAAGACCAGGGTAAAAGTGCCTGGCATGCCATATCTGCACTCTGCCAGACCACCAACCACCACGATGAGCATGTTGCCTGTGCCCTTTTGTGTAAGCAGAAAGTCTATGGAGGACTGACTCACAGAGCAGGTCCCTGGTGGGGGGAAAAAGCCAAGTTTTCAAGAGGTCACTCCTCACCCCCCTCCAACTTGCCTCTCTCCTGACCTCCCTCTTTAAGGTTTCTCCTTCCCTGGCCTATGGTCCTGGGGAGCTGTTCAGTACCAGAGAAGGTCACAGGGGCCTCATTCTCACTTGCACCTCCACCTGTCCCCTGGGGAGCCTTTTATGTGGCTTTGTGCCTTAGGAACCAACTCACCTGTAGACATTACATATTCTCTGAGGAAAGGCACCCAGAAAAAGGCTCCAAGTGTGAGCAAATAAGGGGTGATGCCAGGAAAGGTCTTGGAGAAGCCTGAAGTGTCAGTGGCAAAGTTGCCAAAGCATGCATGGGCCATGAGCCCATGAGGGTGGCAGGCAAGGATGTAGTTGTGGCTGGGGGAAATGTCATGAGTCTTCAAAATCTGTAGAAGAAAATGGAGTTGGGAGGGCTAGATCAGAGAACTGGAAGGGAAAGGGCTATGGGGTCCGATCATGCCAGTAGGGGCCATCACTGTGGTAATATCCTTTACCCCAACTCTGATCCATTTGCTGGCACCAACTGAGGCTAGCCTAAGGTCCAGCTGCTACCCTGTGTCACTTACTTTTATTGGGAAGTAGTCACAGTATTGTTTCCACAGACACCACCTCCTCACACAGTTGAACCGGCGACCACCTAAAAGCAGAGACGATGTAGCCTATAATATGTCTACCCGTGCTGTCCTCTTCTGGGCCCTTCTGGGCCTGCCACTTCCTGTCTTTCCCTGCCATCTCAAGTGGCAATTAGGATGGCATATCAGGGCAAACTCAGGACAAGCTGACCTTCTGCTTTACTAGCTGTCTCTCCTATCCCTTAACCCATTCCAGATCTGAAATGGGTCTATGACCTCAGCACAAGGCTTCTCTACCCAAGGTGGGTTAGGCCGAAGCTGCCTGGAAACTGGCCAGAGCCTCTCAGGAATAGGAGAGAGGAGGGAAGAACATGTGGCAGCCCAACCCAGCAGGGTCCTTACCTCGCTCAGGAGTCTTCCAGTCAAAGGCCAACCAGGTGAGAAGGAGCACAGTGACAGGCCAGTATGATGTGAACACCACCAGGTAGAGGTTGACAAAGATCACAGTGGTTACTAAAAGGATCCAGCTATGCGTTAATGAATAGTTCCTCACACTAACCCTCCCTCCTCAATTACGTCTATCCCAGAGTCACACTCAACCAGGCCCACTCAACACTCCCTTCCTCACCCTAGCACATGCCCACATGTCCATGACCCCAGTACCCCTATTCTCTGACCTTGAGAGCTTGATTTGGGTCTAGAAAGAAAGGCATGTTCTTCCCCAGCTGACCTTCACACAGCAAGCCCCCTACCCACAGGACCTCTGCCAGACACTTGCAAGTTCAGCCCAACATTTGCATATCCTTGAGATTGGACAACTTCTTCAATTTTGCTCCCAAGTTGCCCCAGGGGCCCTGGGATTGACAGAGGTGCACTATGGGAAATTATAACAGGAAGATGATTGGTCCCAGTAATGCTGCCCTCTAGGAAATAAGGAGCGAGCTAAAGACCCTGAAGTATTTGCACATATTGACTGCATAACATGCATGTGGAAAGCTTTTGGTTAAATTAGTGCTAATAATGGACATCTAGTAGAGAAAAAATTTAAACAAGTCAATTAACACCAGAAAAGACAAGAAGCCATGTGAGAAAGAAAATATAATCTTGGTTCATTGAATAGCTCAATTATGAATAATATTTCTAGACATACTTGTCTAGCATTTTGGCATTTAACCAAAACCTGTGTCATGACAATTTTGGAAAGAGGAAGTTCTATCAATTTTACATAGAGGCAAATTCTCATCTTATTAGGAAGTCAATGGATAATGTCTCAAATTGTTACATTAGAAAATAAGTGTTTAGATATTGCAAATAATAAAATTTAGAAATATTGAAGCAGATACCAGAAAAATAACTAACAAAATTAAAAATGACCGCTTCTGGGGAACAGGACTATATAAGAACAAAGGCCAGCATTTGTAAGCTCTAGATAGGAACCTCCTAAAATTACTGGCTTCTGTAAGAACTAATATGCAGCATGGTTTTACTCTATTCCTAAGGGTCACTTTCCTTGGGATTTGCTCAACCCCAGACAGACCTGGAGAAATCTTAGGAGTGTGGCCTCAAGTACACTGCCCTGAGATGGAATGAATACCAGCTCTGCCACTTACATTGTTAATCTTTAGTTCCTCATCTGTAAAATGGGAATCAAAAGGTCATATCTGACCTATCTTTCTCACAGACTTGCTGTGAGTCTTCTGTCAAGGTGTTTAGGGTCCAAATGGATCTAGTTGCATTCCTAGGGAGAAGAGTTGGGAGGGCTCTGAAGGGCCATTTGTCTTACATGCCTCATGATGTGGTGAGGAAGGGCTCAGCCCTGGAGCCCACATCTCCTGCTCTTCTGCCTGCTTATACTTCTCTGTACACTCCAGTGCCAAGCTTGAAGTAAAAGTCTTCTGGGACAGCTTTCTCCCTGTACTCACCTGCCCTGGAGCCACTCCTCCTTCTCTGCACCCCTCCCCCATTGGCCCTTCATGCTAGGAACTGCAGATTTGGTCTTGTTGTCTCCTTTTGTCTCACAGATATCTTTGGATTGTCAAGTTATGTTGGGTCCACTCCACTTCTTTGACACCTCTTCTTTCCTTTTATTTTCCTCCCCATCATTACTAGCCTGGTCCAAATTACCACCCTCTCAACAGCCTGCTATCTGACATCACAGCTTCCAATCCTGTCTTCCTGAAATCATTTTGCTCATAGAACTTACAATGATCTCTCAAAAACACAAACCTGGTGATGGTTCAGCAGGCTAGAGCAACTGCCATGCAAGCATGATGACCTGATGCAATCTGAGTTCAATTCCCCAAAACACACATAAACAATTGGATGTGCCCCCCAATACAGACCCTATAACCCTAGTCCTACAGGGAGCAGAGACAGGAGAATTGTTGGGACTTATTGGTCAGCCAGTCTGATGAAAAACAGCTGCTCTTGGGTCAGTAAGAGATTCCATCTCAAGGAAACGTGGATAAGCCATGCAGGAGTCCTCCTGACCTTCCCTTCTGCCTGGTCTCCAGACACATGGCCATGGGGCAAAGGCATCTGTGCACACACACATGCACATACACATAAACAGCACTGCACTTGCCACCCCACACTCATCATATACACGCAAACAACACTGCACTAACTCCCACACACACATCATATACACACAAAGAGCACTGCACTTACCCCCCACAGACATCATATACACACAAACAGCACTGCACTTACACCGCCACACACATACATCATATATACACAAACAGCACTGCACTTACCCCCTAAACACATCATATACACACAAACAATACTGCATTACCCCCCACACACACATCATATACACATAAACAACACTGAATTTACCCCCATACATCATATACACACAAACAGCACTGCACTTAACACCCACACACATCATATACACACAAACAACACTGCACCTATGCCCACACACACATCATATACAAACAAACAGCACTGCATTAACCCCCCCCACACACACACATACATCATATACACACAAACAACACTGCACTTACCACCACACACACATATATCATATACACACAAACAACACTATATTTATCCTCTGTGATGGTTAAGTTTATTTGTCAACTTGACCTATGTAATAATCCATAACAATCTTGGGAGGGTCTCTGAGCTTCCCTTCAGGAAGGATTGACAAATTCCTTTTGGGATTTTGGAGAAGACTTGTGATGGTTAAGTTTCTCAATTTGAGCTAATCCATAGTAATCCTGGGTGGGCCTTCCAGAAGGAGACTAATATAAGGAAGCTCAGAGGGAAGGAGACGCTCTTCCTTCCTCCCCCAGCTCCTGGTGCTTGTTCCTGACTTGCACTCGCATCCTGCTCTCCTACCCTTCCTGGACATCAGAATCCAGTTTCCTCGGTCTCACATATTGGACTGAAGAGCAGCCACTCCCTAGGGATTCATCAGGCCTTCTGGGATGGATTGGGACTGCTGAGACATCCATCTACATGAACTGAACAGCTACTGGTTCCTTACCTGTGGGTCTACAGACTGCTACTATTGGACTGTCATAAGCTATCCCAATAAATTCTCTTTTATTATAATCCATTCTATCAACTCTGTTTCCTCTAGAGAACCCTGACTAATACACCCTCCCAAACACATCATAAGCACACAAACAGCACTGCACTTAACCCCACACACACCATATACACAAAAACAACACTGCACTGACCCCCCACACACACATCATATGCACACAAACAGCACTGCATTTACACCCACACACAAATACATCATATACACACAAACAGCACTGCACTTACCACCCGCACACATCATATACACACAAACTATACTGCATTACCCCCCCACACATCTTATACACACAAACAGCACTGCACTTACCATGCCACACACATCATATACACACAAACAGCACTGCACTAAACCCCCCACACATACATCATATACACATAAACAACACTGCACTGACCACCACACACACACATACATCATATACACACAAACAACACTGCACTTACCCCACACACACAATCATATACAC
>PVHP010022037.1:0-28712 GCA_004024765.1 Zapus hudsonius
GCCTTCTTTGGGGATTCGTCGCACACGTTGGGCGCCAGCTCTGGGTCCTTGGGTTAGTTAGGGAGTTGCAGCACGCATCAACTCCCTGTTCACCCACGGGGGCTGGCTGAGCAGTGGCTTGGAATAGGTGTGAGCCAAACGAGAGATGTGACGCTCGGGAGAACGCGGCAGCGGGCAATTCTCATTTTATTGTATAGATAGCAGTTGCTTATATAGAGGAAAGTCAGAGGTAGAAGCATAGGAAGGAAGATCTGTGAGCATCTCATGAGTTTGATTGGTAGGGGCCAGTATCCTTTGGATACCTAATTTGCATAGATAAATTGAGGGAGCTACATGACTCTATACATGGATATGTATAGAGTTGTGATGTCAGCAGAGGAAATGTAACCTTATTGTTTAGGTTTGTTATTGTTAGCTGGACTAAGTTTAGGCCTTGAATTGCTTGCTTTTATCTCAGGGCACAGCTGTGGCCTGCCTGGGGGCTGGAGTGTTCAGGATTGCTAAGATTTATAGGGGCCCTCAGACTTTACCTCAACTTCCTTATCAGAAGAAGACAGTCCCAGAAGCCTGCCAGACTCAGCAAAACCCTACTTCCTCCATGCCCATTAGCAGGGTACCACAGCACAACACTGAAAAACCCTGTGAGATCCAGAATGGTAAGCAGCTCCCAGATAGTACCATGTTCAGTGCTGGTAGGTGCTACATGAGCTGCCAGGGGAAATTGGTCAATGATATTTGGAGTAATCAGAGACCACTTATATAAAATTCAGATGGTGTCATGAGAATGCTGAACACTCTGCTTAATGGGAGAGATAAGCGAGTCAAGAAGTGCAGTAGTGGCACCAAATCACCAGCTTTTAAATTGGCCAAGAGATCCACTCAGTGACAAAGAACCCTTAACTGGAATGGGGATCCAGAGAAAAACCCAAAGGAGACCAAAAAACTGGGCTTCAAGGGGAAATTCCCACTACCAGAGAACACAGAGAGGCTACACCCAATAGAATCTTGCAAAATTAGCAATGTGTGTCTTATTTAAACTATAGTGATCTCACTCTCCAATGGAGATTGTGTTTGTATTTTTCATAAGGCAGTGAAAGAGCGATGGTCAATCCAACTCCACCAATAAGATATAGGATGATGGTGGACATCCTGGCAAGAGATGAACCACTCAGGTCCTATCATGTAGGACCCAAATGAAACCTTCAAGAGTGTAGTGTGATAAACAAGAGATCTATCACCACATCAAGTCAATTAACCCAGGATAATTCAGCAGACAGACACCAGCAAGATCCCACACAACCCAAAGCAGAATACCAGAGACAATTATGATCTCAACAACAAAACAGACTGAAAACTCGCCCGCCATGTCTCAGGAACTGAGCAGAAGAGGGGCAGAAAGATTGCAAGAGCCATGTTGGGGGAGAATATCCAGAGACATTGCACCCTGCAGCAACAATGTACAAGGTGTGTGTGGGGGAACCTGGCTACCTCCTGTGCTATTCATAACCCCCTACCCCAGGGACTGATCCAGTATGCCTACTGAAGAGGGCCCCCAATGGGTTAGGGATGGGGAGGAGGGAAATGGGGTTACCATCATAAGATTTGCTCATACAATATAACTCATTAAGGATAATAATGATATCAAAAAATCCTCCCAAGTCAATCAAATTTCAAATATACAAATAAAGATACCATCTTAAAACAAAAAGCATTTTTAAGTTTATGGTTTTGATGCCTGAATGGTTAGTGGTCATCACTTCAATGCCTCCCACAGGACATCTTGCCCTTCTGCATGCTCCTCCCTTAAGTCCAGGGCAGCTGAGCTTCTTTGGCTCTGCAGAGCTGTCAGACGGACATTTCTGAGCCTCACAATGAGCAGCAGGGGAGAAAACTGTGAAGTGGGTGGTGTGTTTCCTGCACCAATTTACTTGTCCTGGGACTGAAATTATCTAATGAGACAACTCAATTCATATTTTCTTCCAGTTATGCACTGTGTCAAGCTTTAGAAGCACAGATTTCTACAAACTATAATTCAACTTTAGTATTTCAGACCCAACCAATGAGAAATGAAGTTACCAAGTGGAATAAAATATGATGCAAATGTTAACGAAAATACCCTTGATTCTGTACACTCACAAAATATCACCCTTGGTGTGAACGGAAGAATCAAGCTGTTTCCTAACACCTTTCAATGTCATCATCACCAGAAAGAGGTCTGATTTCTCTAGTTACTGATGACACCAGGAGGCACGGTAACTTCCATGGTTACCAATCAACCCAACATGATCTCTGGATTACAAAGTAAGAAAATGAAAAGTTGTAAAAAATAATAATAATAATGGATCAGTCAGAAACTTGCTGCATTAAATGTTTAATGATAAATGCTATTCCAATTCAATTTATATACTTTATTTTTATAGCCTTTATTTATGGTCCATTATACTCTTTTGTGATTATTGATTAATTCTTGGAATGGTTATCCTTGAACAGTTGATGTTAATCTGTGCTTGCTCCTTATCTAGTGGAGAAAAAAACATGATAATTTGTTGTTCTTTCATTAATGGTCTGCCACAAGTTCATATATTTGGACAATTATTTGCTCTCTTTCTGTTATTGGTGATTAAAGAAATATGTCTTATTTTAATATTTTATTTATTCATTTTCAAGGAGAGAGAGAGAGAGAGAGAGAGAGAGAGAGAGAGAGAGAGAGAGAGAGAGAGAGAGAGAGTCAGGTTTATGTGGGTACTAGGGAAATGAACCCGGGGCCTCAGGCATGGGAGGCAAGTGCCTTAACCGCTAAGCCATCTCTCCAGCCCAAGAAATATGTCTTATATATTTTAGTTTAGTTTATGTTTTTGTGGGGGTTTTTTTTGAGACAAGATATTACTATATTGCCTAGGATGGCCTGGTACTTATTATGAACTCCAAGATAGTGTCAAACTCATGAAGTCCTCCTGCCTCATTGTCCTAAGTGCTGAGATTTAAAACTGAAAACATTAAGCATGTACCTGAATTCATAAGAGGTATCTTTCTGTTCATATCTTGCGTATGTAACTCAAATGGTGTGGTTATAATGAAATAAGAAACAAATGTTGTTTGGGCTGCTCACGTTAATTTTCGAACTTTAACATTGCTCCCTAACAAGTTTTTTTTCCAGCTAAAACCTGTCTACTTCACAAATCGCACAGAGTAAGTTTATTACATAAAGAGACATATACATTAAAATAGTACTCAGAGGATCTTTACAAAATGCTGAAATATGCAATATTATAGAAGAAGGTCATGTGCTTTACTTTACTCATGAGAAGACTGTGAACAACTTAGGGGCTGAGGCTAGACCCACTCCTGTGTCTTCATCACCCACAAATGTTCCTGAAAAATCAGTCTTTGGAGGAGCTTGATAACAGGGATGTCGACATGGGGCAGTGAGTCAGAGGTGGGGTCATTGACAAGGAAAACTACACATTGACAAGTGGGATATGTGACATTTTAGATTGATTACTTTAATCCAGCAGAAAGCTAAAAGTACATGCACTTTGAATATATCTCAAACTTACTGGGATTAAGGAAAAATGTAAAAATTGATTATTCTATGGTAGCTGAAATAAAAAAATCTGGTCCAATTAAGTTTCAATTATCTCTTTTTGTGAAATACATTCTTGCATTCCACTTCCAGAGAGGACAATCTGGATAATCTTCCTTTGAAATTCGTATCTGAGTCCTGCACATAGACATTAAATATTGTGGAGCGTTCCGTACATTGTCACAGTATCTATCATTTTCCTATTTAGCACCACTACATATGTCTGCCTCCCGCCACCTGCTCAGGCTGCTTATTTCCTCTAACATACCATAATGTTGGATTTTTTCAAAGTGTTATCTTGATCTCCTTCCCATTCTCATTCTAATTTTTCTTTAGCATTGATAACATTTCCATTGAGAACTGCATCACCATGCTTACTTTGATGATGACAATCACAGGCACCGTGTTCCATCTGTCATATTCACCTCCCCTCAGCACGCTACCCTCTACACCCATCTGAAATGAAATCACATCTGTTCCTTCAACCAGTCTTCACCTCTCTACTTCTGTTCATCATACATCTCAGTTCATTGAGACTCAGTATGCTCTGGCTACAGCTCTGCAGGGTGGTGGGACCCTGGGAAGAGTTTTCCTCACTGATGTGCCTTTCCTGCTTCTGTAGGACCTGCATTAAAGTTGCAGCTTCATCA
The DNA here is from genome assembly GCA_004024765.1 of Zapus hudsonius. NCBI lineage: Eukaryota > Metazoa > Chordata > Mammalia > Rodentia > Dipodidae > Zapus > Zapus hudsonius. The sequence goes on from PVHP010022037.1 coordinate 4,234, forward strand.
TCCTCAGGACACAGGGTACTGCAAAGCTCCATTCCTAGAATCTGAGTAGGCAGAGCAGTGTGCCATCCCAGGATCTATGTTAATAAGACACTCTGAACCCTAGGACCTGAGATAGGGCTATGGACCAAAGATTTCCAGTTTCCAGCTTTCTGATTGGCCTATACACACACATACACATATGACTTTGAAAATAAAGCAAGTGTGGATTGTATAATTACACCGAAGCAAGTGTAACTTTGTTTCAGATCTTGGTGTTAATAGTACATCCAAAAGAGAGTGAGCTCAGGGCCCTGACTTATCTCCAACATTGTATACCAAAGGTCTGGAATTCTATTCCACTATGGCTCACTATAGCCAATACAGCCTAAAAAGGGAGGCAAAAACTCAGGAAAGAAAAACAAGGGAATCCCAGCAGCCTTTGCCCCCAAGGAGCCCAACAAGCTGCATGGCTGCAGATAGCACCCACAGACTTAGTCACTAATGGGACCCTTTAGTCTTAACCATTGCTCTTCTCAATTTAAACAAAATCCCATAAACTCCACTCCTCAAAACCACAACCATCCTTCTCAACTGAAAATGAAACTCTTCTCCTCTTGAAGACAGTTCATCATGTCTGGACAAGGAGGCTGACACTTAAGAGTGTGCAGGTATCAATTAAAGATCATCATAAACATCAAAAACTATAGAAGTATATCATTATTAAATACACTAATTTCCAGCAACTGACCCTCAATAGACTGTGATCTAAAAATAACCAGAAAGAGGCTAGAAACCATGACTTTAAGGATGTTCAGAGAGCTATAAGAGAAAAAAATCACATTAGGAAAACAATACATGCACACAATAAAAATTTCAACATAGATATCAAAATAATAAAGTTATTTTATGTTAAAAAATTGAACATAAACACTGGAGCTGAAGAATAAATACAGTAAACTCTACTAAGAGAGTGCCCATGGCAACCTGGACAAATAGAAGAAACCCTTGGACCTCGAAGACAACTGTTTCAAAGTCATCCAGTCCATGTAGAATAAAGAAGGAATAGAGAGTTTATGGAAATGACAAGACCATGAAGAAAATAAATATATAACTTACGGACATCTTAAAAAGATGATTGAAAAAGAGAAAGGTAGGTTACTTATAAAAAATAGTTGAATCTTTCCAAATGCAGAAAATGATATAGACATCCAAATAAAATTCATAACAATTTCAATCGAAAGATGTGTGAACCATGATTGTTTCTACGCAGATTGAAGATGTCAAAAGTCACAGATAATGAAATAATTTAAAAAGCCCTAGCAAAAGTGACATTGAAATAATTATCATTTATTTGCAAGAAAAGAGAGAATGAGAATAGAGGTGCCAGGCCCTCTTTCTCCCACAAACACACTCTATATACATGCACCCTTTGTACATCTGACTTTACATGGATACTGAGGAATTGAACCCAGGCCATGAGGTTTTCAAGCAACCTCCTTTAACCACTGATCCATTCCTCCATGCGCAAGTGTAACACATTTCATTCAAGGAAAAGCCATGAGACATTATTCAGGTTCTCAACAGAACACCATGAGAGATGAAAATAGAAAGATCTGCCCGAAGGGCTGGAACGGATGAAATTTCATCATATCAGCTGCCTTCTAAACCTGAAGGAGAGAAAAAGACCCTCTGAGTTTACCATCACCACATCAGCTTTAGAAAAATGCTATAAAGCAGTATCCAGAATGAAAGGAAACAGTGTTACTAATGTGAAAACAGAAAAATTACAGGTCAAACAAATAAATAGTCCAAAGGATACTGACAAAATGGTATGTAAAATCATGCTACTAAAACTTAAATATTAATGCTTAAATTTATTATAATTACAATATAATAATGCATCATATGTGCAGAGTATAAAAACACAAATTATAACACAAACAAAATGTTGGAAAGAAAAGAAATACTAAGGTTTTGTGTATACAAATCACATTAGGCTGCTCTCACCTTAATATAGACTAGTTTATATACCACTTTTTATCTCTATGCCTTCTGATAAAAACCAATGCAAAAATCTATAGCAGGTCTGCAAAAGAGAAATGGATGAAGACATGGAAGTAAGTTTATTAAATTATAAAGGCAAATGTTGAATTTAAGGTAAAGATCAATGATGTAGGAAAATCAGAAAATCACGTGGATGGTCACCCCTACCTTACCAGCAATGACACAGAAAGTAAATGTGTCAAATCCACCAATGAAAAGTCACTGAAGGACTGAAAGAAAAAGCAAAACTAGTTCAAATACATACTATAGAAATGGATTTTAGCTTTTAGGCATTCACTGGCCAGTAATAATCAAATTTTAAAAAAAGATTATGTATGAAAATAGAAAACAAAAGAGAAGAATAGCTATACTAGGCAAAATATGGTAGTCAAATCTGTAACAAGAGACAAAGATACCTATGTGTCTGTCTGTATATCTGTCTACACATTTACCATCTCTCTCACACATACATATGGGAAGTTACATATATGTGAGTACCCAAATATGAATATAATATCATATATAATATATTTTATATATAATAACACACATATATATGTTTGTTTATATTTCTTCATTGCCATCTTACCTAATTAATAAAGCAAATGTCAAAAGAATTTAAGGAGAAATATAATCAATACAATAATGCTATGTCACCTGAATATTTCATTGAATAATAGATATATCATTTAAAAAGCAAAGTGGTATTTGACTTTATTTCACCACCTTAGACCATATAGCTCTAAAGGACATATTAGAACAAAATAATCAATGTATTTTAAAAATTTGAAATATTATCCAATACCTTACTGAACATGTAATGTAGAACCATAAATCAAGAGAAGAGATCTGGGGTTGGAGAGATGGCTCAGCAGTTAAGATGCTTGGCTACATAGCCCAAGGGCCCTGGTTAGACTCCTTAGTACCCACATAAATTCAGATGCACATGATGGCACAGGCATCTGGAGTTCTTTTGCAGTGGCTAGAGGCCCAATTGCACCCATTCCCTCTATCTCTTTTTTCTCTCTCCCTCTTCCTCTTTCATAAATAAATAAATAAATAAATATTCTAAAAAGGGAAGAGTTCTGAAAAATTCACAGATATGTGGGAATTGAATATGTGCTCCTGGAAAACTAGTGAATGCTGCATAAATTAGATGGAAAATGAAAACATATTTTAAAACATCAATGAAAAAAAAAAGAAATATAATGCATTCGAATTTATGTTGTGATGGTCAGCTTTTCATTGCTGTAACAAAGAACTTCTAGGATCACATTAAAAGTTGAAAGGGTCATTTTGGTTCACAGGTTTGAATATTCTGGCACATTGGAGTTCATTAGCTTTGTTGTTTTGCACCCTGTGGTGAGGTAGGGCCTCCCAGGAGCTCACACAGCTTGTACTGGTGGAGGATGTGGAAAGGGTGACAGCCAGATCACTCCTCAGGAACCCATCTGCAGTGACTTCACTGATTCTGTCAGGACCCACCACTTACTGGTTCCTCACCTCTCAGTAGCGGTCTAGGTGATGCCTTTTAAACAGGAGTCTTTGAGGACAGTTAATATCCAAATTAACAAACAGGATGCAACAAGCAATTCTTAAAGACTTTAACTTTAGGGCTGGGTGCAGCTTAATGGTGGTACATGTGCCTAGCACCTTACTCCCCAAGATACTAAGAAAAGCACAGACTCCTTCCAATGTTAGCAGAAAGGAGCAGAGAGCAAGTATCATAGCATAAATAAATTAATATAAAATATAAACATCAATGATAGTAGGTATTCATTACATCAAAATTCCTGAATGAAGGGCAAAAATTATATGAACATCTCAGCAGATGTACAGATATATATGACAAAATTCAGTGTCCTTATCTGACAGAAGACTTCAACCGAAGGAAAATAATTCAACATGGTGACGAGTATTTGTGACAAGTCACACATTTTATTATACTCAGTGGTGCCTGTGTTCTCTGAGAGTTCAATTTCATCTACTTGAATGAAATATCGAGGATTTTTGAATGTGGGCAGAAAAGTCTGGTCAGCACTTTTCCTGTTGGGCCATATTTCTGTCCACTTTGGTGTGCATTTGGTAGGCTTGTTCCAGGGGATATGTTGGAGAGCATTCTTGTGAATTTTTGTGAATGTGCAGAATTGGTTTTTATTAGTCCCTTAAATATATACTGAAATTTACCAGTAAACCCATCTGAGCCAGGTGGCTTTTCTTTTAGATTGTTATTAACTATTAACTCATTTTTTTAAAACTAACACATGCCTATTTAGATTATCTTTATTTTCTTTTTCTTTCTTTCTTTCTTTCTTTTTTTTTTTTTTGAGGTAGGGTCTCTCTCTAGCCCAGGCTGACCTGGAATTCACTCTGTAGTCTCAGGGTGGCCTTGAACTCACAGCAATCCTCCTACCTCTGCCTCCTGAGTGCTGGGATTAAAGATGTGCACCACCACTCCCGGCTCTATCTTTATTTTCTTCTATGCATTTTTTTAGCAAATTATACCTTTAATAAATTGACTTGTTTGATCTACGTATTCAATTTCTGGCCTAGAATTGTTCAAGATCTACCATTTTTAAGTTCATTTATACTGAAAAATTTTATACATGCCTGGCCCCATCTCTCCAATCTTCTTCCATTGAATCCCGTCTTTCCCCACCTCCCACTCAAGGTTCCTTAATGATTGTCTTGATGTCCCTGAAATTTGTGCCGATAACGCTTAAGACATTTTTGATGCTTGTCATTCCTGTTTTCTCATTTTTATTACTCTTATTAGCTAAGTTGACATCACTTTTGCTGGTCTAAAAGAGTCAGCCATGAATTTCACTGATGGATTTTCAATTTTCTCTATTATTTCCTGTTTCCAAACCCATTGACTTTAAAGGTCAAGCTGACTTGATAAAAATACTTCTGTTTATCAAAAGTCACCATGAACATACCTGCCTTAAGACAAAACAAATGTAGAAATCCCTCATATTAGTATCCTCCAGGAAATGTGAAGCAAAACATTGTGATATATCTATTTGATATATAATATAGATAAATCCATACATACTGTCAATGGTATATGTTGTCAATGTGTAGAACAAATGGAATTTTCATGACATTGGTACGTGTGTGAAATGGTAAAGCCTCATTGAAAAAGGGTTTGCAATTTCTGGTATTATAAATATGTATAAGACCTCTTACTGAGCATTTATGTTATTAGAAAAGATCATAAGAACATGTACAAGCATAATCTCTATAGATTTGCTTACAAGGGCTTATAAGTGAAAGCAAGTTAAATATCCAAACTTAGGAAAATTGATCAAAAGTATTGCATGTTCATACAGTTATAGAATATTCATCAATAGAAATAATAAAATCAATGATACATGGTGAATATAACCTAGGTGATTATACTATCTTAATTCCAAATAAAAGAATCTAGCTGCAAAAATTATAATACGTTGTAGACTCTTGAAGCATTAGAGTAAATGTGATGGTATGAATCAGAAAAATGGTTGCCTCTGAGATTACTTAGAAGAAGCTCAACTTCATAATATGAAAATCTATTTTTATAATAGTTTGTATGGTGGTTAACGGTCATCAATTTTAACATGTAAGATGACACCATCTTCACCATGTCACACTGTGTATATCATGTCTTAATTTAAGAATGAGAGAGAGAGAGAAAGTGAGAGAGAGAGAGAACAGTATAAACTTGTAAATAAACAAAAATGCACTTGTAAAGTGCTGTTTATCTGACATTTCCAGTTGGACATCAAATAGGCCAAAACAAAGTTCTACCAACTTCCAACTACTAGTCTTCCCCATGTTCACACAGTTTCCTTATCCTTCTAGGTGCTTAAGCCAAAACCTTTGAAATCATCTTTGGTGATTCCTTATTTTTGTTTGTTTGGTTCATTCTTTTTGATACAGAATCTTTGTCTTCAAGGCTGAGCCCAAATTCTCTACATAACCCAGAATGACTGAACTTTTGATCCTCTTCCTCCCAAGTGCTGGGATTTTAAGAATGTGCTACCACACCCAGTTTATGAGGAACTGGGGATTAGTTCTTTGCACATGCCAGGTGGCATTCAGTCAACTGAGGTTCATCCCCTTCGATTCTTCTTGACTTCTCATCACATCCCCAATACATTTTTACTCATACAACATTCACAAATATATTTGGAATATAAAGGTACAACATTATTACCTTCTTCTCTACCACACTGGTCAAAGCTGCCATCAATGTTGACCACCTTATTAGTCACATAAGTTACATTCCTGCCTGCATGGAAGAAAAATCAAGTATCTTATTAGAAACATGTCTCTAACCAGATTGCCTTAATCACGACAAGCCTGCTTGTATATCTGTCACATTGCAGGCACTTTTGAAATGTTGTGCTTTTGTTCTTTGGTGTTTTTAGGTCTCCTTGACTTATAAGGTAAGTGGTTCAGCAGTAGCTAGAAATGGTGTATGATTTGAAGACAGCCAAGTCTTTGCATATAACTGGGTCTAATTTCTTCTGACCTTCAGTGTACTAACTTCTGTAATTTTACAGTATTTCCATAATGCCGTAGGGAGAACAAGAGAAAATGCATATGTTTTCTTGGGGAGTGAGTTATAGTTGCTTCATGATAGCTCAGACATTTTAGTGAATTTATGTACATTCATAAACCTTCCCACGTGTATACTTGGTTTGCATTACAATCTAACAATATCTCAATGGGTTAAAAGTTATTGTTATTTTCCTTATAGAGATGAGGAATTTGAATACAGCTAGATGCCTTGCATACAGTCACTAGTACCAATTGGCTGAGTTGAGCTTGCTGACCTTGGGACTTAGACTTCAGGCTGCTCGTTCAACATATTTTCCTCCATGCATCCCATAAAGAGTAAAAATGGCAACTGTCACCCTCACTCCCTACCTGTTCTAACTTCTCTGCAAGTTTCTCTATGGTTCTTTCGGTGGCTAAGACCCTTAGCTCGAGTTTAACCTCTTCGAGTCTAAGGATATGACCACTATTAAAGTTCCCTAATAGATATCACCCAATGTTCTAAGTTACTGTATTTATGCTGAACTAAAATTTATTCACTAGTAATTTTTTACCCATGAGCCATGAGACACGAATTAACTCTCTTTTAACAAGGACAGTTCTTGGAGATGGCGAGATGGCATAGTTAATAAAGAGCTTATCTTGTAATCTTGAGGAGGACCTGAGCTCATTTCTTGCACCCTACCTACAATCTGGATGAGGTATTGCATGTCTGTAATCCCAGTGCAGTGGATGCAGAGATAGGAGAATTTCTGAGCCTTCCTGGCTAGTTACTGTGGCTGAATCCTTGAGCTCCAGATTCAAAAAGAGTCTTTGGACTTCATTGGGATTTTTCTAGTTCACATCTGTCACAGAATAGCTTTGGTAAGAGCAGAATAGAAAATAATACTTTAAATTAGAGGAAGAAATCTAGGTGATTAGACTCCATCCTTCTATAATAAAACAATAGGAAATGTTGTCATTGTTTATCCCAGATTTCCGTCAAATTCACACAGACGGCTACAGAGAGGAAACTTAACTTCACATTTCCTGGTTTCCAATTCAGAGCTCATCTTTGTGCAACAAACATTATTTTAGATGTCATATTCATTCTTTGAAATTACACATAAAAATATTCTAAACCTTTGCCTTGCTAATGTAGCTAGCAAATCTCCCAATAAACACACACACACACACACACACACACACACACACACACACACACACACACAATGTTCTAACAATGTCTAACAAGGGAAGTCATCTGCAAATGCATGTGCCAGGAATAATATCAAGTAGATCACGTATTATTTTAATAGTTTAGTGTATAGTATGGTTCTTATATTTTAAGTGGAAGGGAGATTTTTCTCATTTTTATGACTGAATAATGTAGCATGACTTTCTAGTGTCCTAACTCATGATTACAGTAGAGTTCTCACCATGAGCGTTATCACTGAATAAATTAAATGGGAACTCTTCTTTCTGTGACTTCCCATATGTCCGTGTGATGTGAGGACGCCACAACTCAATGTCTGTGTGCCTTTGTCATGTGACTGAGGAGTGAAAAACTAGGAGATGTGGGATTTGGCTTCACAAAGAGAGATACTTCAGAAAGGCAGTGATTTGTTTCCCCCCCTGTATTAAGTGATGTCATATAACTAAGACTGAAGGGTTGACATTTCAAGGAGATAAAGTTGAGTTTAAATGAAGAGTAGCTTCAAGGGAGTGGACTCAGCTTCCAGGAAGCGTTTTTGGTTCTCTTGCATTTACTTCTCATTCTGTGGTTTATTTTCTTATTTATTGTCTATTTATTATCTTTCTTTTCACTTTACTTTCTTCCATGAATACTACTTTGGTGCCACCCATTTGTGAGCATTGATTGTCATTGTGAAGTAACGTCCAAATAGATCCACGTGTCTTACCAATTTCCGGTTCCATGTGTACACAGAACACTAGGTGATTAATTCCAAGACTCTGTAGCAAGTGTTAAAACAAGGATGTTCATATAGAGTCAAAGATGCCCAGAGAAGGAGACCCCGTGGAAGAGATATATATAAGGTGAAGTCAGGATGGATTAAGAAGAACCAGTCAGAGGACCTAGGGCAACAGAGGGACACGTGAATTATGCTGTGAGACATACAGGAAAGGGTAGTGATGCTGTGGGTAGTTAACACAGAAGAGTTTAGACTCCAATATATATTTGCTTGTTTTCCCATGAACTTTTTTTTGCATTTTCTGACTTTGTTTCCTTTCCCTATTTTTGTCATTCACTTGACTTCAGGACTCTCCATCTAAGAACTAATTGATGTTCAATTGCTAAAAAGGATAAGGATTTTCCCCCAAACACAAAGAGAGACATTGTCTGAGGAAGACACAGTCATCTTCCATACTGATTGTGAAACTCTGTGCTCCACATTTTCAGGTTACACGACATCACTGTGCAAACCTCACTAGGCAGAAGATGGAGCTATTCCCATTTTTATTCATTAGAACATCAGGAATTAAAAAAAATAGCTGTGGAATAATACAGTATATTCCACCATGTCTGGCACTACAGAAGAGCAAAAGGCAGAGGGTTGAAATGATGGAGACCTTTTCAAGCTGTGCTGGTGAGAGCTATCTGATTTGATCTTTCTTTTCCTTATAAGCAAAAATAAACACCTGTCTCTTTAGATCACAGGGAAATGTGGGTAGATTTTTTTAAAATAATGCTTCACAAAGAATATGAATCAGTGTGCAATTATTTTATGTATAAAAGATTTAAAATAACAGAAGGGCTGGGAAGATGTCTTAGTGTAGAAAGAACTTCACTGCAAGCCTAAAGACTGGGGCTGAGATCCTGAGCACCCAAGTGAGTTCTGGGCTTTGTGCCTGTAATCCCCAAACTCAGAAGGTGAAGACAGGAGTTCCATGGGGGCAAGCTGGTTAGCTAGACTAGTCTAATTGGTGAGCTATGGGTTTAAGTAATTGACCCTGCCTCTGTAAGGAAGATGGAGAGAGATCAAGTAAGACCCTGACATCAGCTGTTGGACTTCCTATGTACATAGATATATGTGTGAATATATGTGCACCCACACACATGTGCATGGACAGACATTTGGACATGAGCACACTCAAACACAACACGTGCACATGTGCACGTTCATAGAACACCAGGTGCTACATTCCATTCAAATAAGCAGATGAGCAAAATGACTTTCTTTGTCTAGTTCATATAATAAGCATATTATTAGAAAAATCTTTCATTGTTAGCATTGGTAATTTTTTTTTTTGGAAATTTAATTGCTTGTATGTTCCCAGAAGGATATGGATGTTCATTTATTTAGTTATGAATGTGGCTATTTACTTATATATGTTTTTACTTATGTATTTGTTTATTGGGTCTCATGTATTCTTGGCTGGCCTCAAACTCACTGTGTAGCTGAGTATGGCCTTGAACTTCCAGTCCTCCTACCTCTACATACCAAGTACTTGAAGGCATGTGCTACCACATCCAGCTTATGTGGTACTGGAGATCAAACTCGGGGCTTTATACATAATAGTAAGTACTATATCCAGTGAGACACACCTCCAGCCTGGGTATGTATTTTAAATGGAACAATGTTTCTCAAACATTATATGATGAGTGCATTATATCAGTTTTCATTTTATATTTAGGTAATCTTTGTGGTTTTAGAATCCTTGTTGAATAGATGTGTACAAAAAGCCAGAGATATTTAAAAATAACAAAAAAAAAAACCAAACAAACATAAAAACATTCCCAAGGTGTCACAGCCACAATCCACTGGGATGAATCTGCAAACCAGGCACAGTTTATGGGAGGAAAGGATTTACTGAAGCTACAGATCCTGGGGAATTTCCATAATGGTGAAAGAGGCTGGTTCACTTTCACAGGTCCAAACAGAGAGAGAGAAACCCATCACCAAAAACACACATGCAGGACAGCAAATAGGCAGGGGGGAAGAGAAATTTTCTTCCCCTTTATATAACCTAAGGGCAGGTCTTGAAACCTTATCCCAGACTTGTTGGCTTCCTGAATCTCCAGAATTTCCTTCCTACACTGCCCTCCAAGGAAGGGATATTCATTTCTAGCTTCTCTGAGCTTCTTTACATCCTGCCCCCTACTGAAAGGCTACCTTCCTGTGAACAGCCTCAGAGACCGCCCCCCAAGATTACTAAAAAGATAAAGTTGACAACAAAACTAACCATCACACAAGGTTAACAGAATTAGTCAAAGATGGCTGAGTGAACACTGGAAACCTTCTTTTTATCTTGAAAGACCTATCAATCTGAAGCTACTGTTGGGGACAGGCAAGCTTCGAGGGGTAACTGAGACCAGTGCATGCAGGCTGGTGTCACTCAAGGGTGTCTTTGTAAAATTACAAAGGTCTCCTAGCAAAATGAATACAAGGAAGAGCCACAGATTTTTATAAAATATCAGATGTGGGGAGAGGATGAGCAACAGAAGCAGTAATTGGCACATGCTGTCTGAAACAGTATAACTCTCAATTTACCACCATTCCAGGTCATAACGTTATGTGTCATTCAAAGTTACAAGTAAGTTTTCAGCAGTTTTTTACAAGCAAATTCTTACAAAGGAAAGGACAGAGCAAAAGAGAATCACCCAAGCAGAGGACTTTGAAATTAGCAAGTAGTAACCCACAGCCTTCTTATAAATTCCCATATAAAACAGCTTAAAAAGCCCAAAGATGCCAAGTTCTTGTTGCTTCTAGTCAGTCACCTTCTACTCACCTCAGTCTGGTCATTATTTTGGTCTTCTCCAATTATCTTTCCTCTTTGTATTCTATCACGGAAACTTTCATCATTTCTATATTTCTGGGGTGAGGAGCCAAGAGCATGGGGGTTATTAAACATGTCATCACGTGATGTCTCATTTTTAGAATCACAGATTTAAGGGAAGAAGCAAAATTGTTTCAAATGTATTACAATTTTAGATGAAACAAAGCTTCAGAAAAAGCAGAGGTGTAGTGACATCTGTAGGGATAATGGTGTTTGATCCTAATGTTGCCTGTGAGCTAGCTGGTTGATGAGTCTGAGCCAGAGTTCGTGTATCTGTGTATGGGCATACAGGTGTGTTGGGCATTCACTGCAGCTAACCATTACTCCTGTAGTGAGGAAGGGTAAGAATGACATGTGGCTAACCTTCTGAGAAATCAAAGAGATGTTCTTAGAAGAAGAAAGTGATCCAGGCACTAGAAAATAAGATTACTTAATGAATAAAAGAATGGAGGTAACCCCCTGATCAATAGACTTTCATATGGAAGGATGAACAACTGTGAAATAACTGGATTGGGAGATATAATCCCTTGGTATCACAAAGCTCTTCTCATCCCATAGCAGGGTACCTGGATTTAAAGAATATCTATATGCAAGGAAGAAGAGGGGAAGGTGTATGGATGGGTAAGGTAATACAAGAGAGGTGGATGATCATGTCAGATACAAAGTGAACTTTCATCACCATTTCCAGAAGAATTCTCATGTGTCTATTAGGATGAGCTGAAATGTGGATATTTTCCTACCTAAATAAAAGATGGCATGATAATTCTACTGGGTCAGGGGAATAGAAACACAGTGTCAGGATGAATTCATGTACTTTACACATCTATGGATAGATGCCTAAAGATTGTTTCTGTATGTTCAGATCTTAGACATCGCTGCCCTGGTTCCAGCCTATGAGCACTCTACAGAACTGCCCAACTAAACTTGTGATTCTCACAAAATGCTCACAAATTCTTATTCCCTTGAATTAACTTCTAATGGGTGTAATGTTGCCCAGTCTTCTTTGCATTTCCCAACTCTAGTCCACCTCTACTCAGTCCAGGTGTCCTTGGGTGTTGATCTGCTAGAGTTGCTGTGATAGTTAGTCTTCATTGTCAATATGGCTGGATTTAGTATTACCTCAAAAACAAAAACAAACAAACAAAAAAAAAAAACAGCGCTCGGTATGGTATGAGGGTGTTTTCAGAAAGGTTTCATTGACTAGATAGGACTAACATTGAATGTGATTGGTGTGATGGGCTGAAGCCTTGGCTTAAAGAAAAATGAAGAAAGAAAGCTGAACACCAGCTTTCTGACCGAGGGTGCTATGTGACCAGCCACTTCATACTCCTGCCTCCATGCCTTCATTATGACTAATGGACTGTATTCTTAGCCCAAGAGCACCAAGATGCCTCGTGTCATATATTTGATCACACCAATGTAACTAACGAATAATGTAAAAATATGGTTACAATACAATGTAACTAATACAGCTACCATAAGCAAATACAATGGACTAAGTGCTTTAAGTGACAGATACTATTTCTTTTCACAGCTCTGGAGGCTGTTCTCTGATGAAGGTGTTGCAAGGTTTCTGTATTCTAAAGCCTCCCTTGCTTCTTGATCTCAGTTGGTTGCCTTTCTGTGGCATTCTGTGACAGCCTTCTGTGTGCTCAAACATTGGTTGGTCTTTCATCCTCTTATACAAAACTTTTAGATTCCATCCTGGCCCCAATGGTCATATTGGGAACCAGGGGTGCCATGTTTTGACTCTGACTGTCCCCACAGCATCATGTACTGAAACTTTCTCTGCACATGGTGCTGCTGTTTTGGGAGACTGTGAGACCTTTAAGAGTCAGACTTATGTTGTAGTTGGGAGGGCTTGGAAAGTTGTAGCCCATCACTGGGCTCTAGCCTTGCTCTGGGATTTCTGGCCTGCCAAAGGGTGAACAAGACCTGGACTTTTCCACAGGTCTCAGTACCATAAACTCTGCTATCTTGGCCTTCCTTGCTCTGATGGACTAAAACCCTGAGTCAAAATAGACATTTCCTTCCTTTTTAAAGTGTTTTGGTCAGGCATACTGGTCACAGTGACCCAAAAGTAACTAAAGTGGTCTTCAAACTATGAAATTAGGAGTAGCACCATTCAATCCAAAACATTGCCTTTGGGATGGACTGAGGTCTCAGACTTGAAATAAACACATGAATTCTTCTCTTGTCAGGCCTGGGAATTAGACCAATATCTATTGTTAATTTAAACATTTCTCTCCACCCTATATGAGACTATGTTCAATTCATCAATGATCAGCCTAAAGCACAGATTTACTAGACACCAAATCAATAATTTTTCTAATGGAAATAAGTGAGGACACGTGTGTGACGAGAGGAGCGATGCTGTGGAATCAACTGCTCTCTGAGATCTGCTCACATCCAGTGCTGAACCTCATCACAGTCATACACTGAAATCACTTTAATGAATGAACGTGTGGACACTGTCCTCACATGGTGATCCTGTACTCTGTCTTTTCCCAGATCATTTAACAATGAAAGATAATGTAAGTATTAATTCATTCAATTTCAAGTTAAGCTTTGGAAGGAAAATATTGTTTATTTTTCATCACTCTTTCCCTTATATTCACAACAGTACCTCAGCAAATGACATGGGTAAAGGAAGCTACAGGTCAGTTTTTTAAAAAGTTATTTATTTATTTGCAATCAGAGAGATACATACAGAGAGAGAGAGAGAGAGAGAGAGAGAGAGAGAGAGAGAGAGAGAGAGAGAGAGGAAATCCAGACACAGGCACCACCTTGTGCATCTGGCCTATGTGGGTAGTGGGGGAATTGAACCTGGGTCATTAGGCACTGAAGATAAGTGCCTTAACCGCTGAGCCATCTCTCCAGCTCCTACAGGTCAGTTTTTAACTATGAAGAAGAGTCAAATACTCTACTTTCCTTGTATCATTTGGTTCCCATAAGTAACATCTTAGCTTGACTGTGTGAGGCTTCAGGAAGAACAAATCTATGTTTTTTTTTTTTTTCCAAATCATGGTCCCTAATGGGACCACAGACTTTTATTTGCTTCTTCCATTGGAAGTAATCCTTTGCATGATTTCTTAAAATAAGATTGAACTTGTAAATAACTTTGATCAACAGACACAAGGAAAGCTTTGATTTGTAATTTACAATATTCAATTTCAGCTTTCATTGCCAGGTGAGAGGTTGGGGTTACCTGGGATTCTGCATCCCTGGTCTGCCCCTTTTTACAAGAGAGCCACACTCTGCCAGGTCTGAAGAAAGCACCTCTCTCGGTGCTGTCTGCCCTTGTTCAGAAAGGTCATGGACAACTAAGTTATTCTTCTAAGCGATCACAATTTTTTTTTTCTGATTCAACATGCAATTAGAGTAAAACAAAAAAACCCCTGTTTTACTGGTATTTGGTGCAGTTCTTGGTCATCACAAGTTCCCATTATCACCAACATTTGATATTTGCTTTCATGGTGAACCAATGAGTTTGTTGGGGCTCCTTACAGAGCAGGGTGAAGGTTTCTTCTAAGAGCATGGATGACTGAAAGTCAGCTGCATCATGGAGAAGCCCACCCAGCAAGGGTGAGGATCCTGGAAGCTGCATCTCTGGAACTCACTGCACAGGACTTGGAGGCAGCTCTGGCACTCAGTCTCCCTCCTCCCAGCAGCTGTCTCCCCTTTCTAGAACTTTCTGGAGGGGTCTTATTAGCTTTCCCAGACTTCTTGACCTCCTGAATCTTCTGAGTATACCCACAGCCCCAGGAAAAGATGTTTCACATCATAGAAAGTCTCTCCACAAGTCTGGTCCAAGGCTGTCCCTCAGCAGTTATTTACAGCTCCTGTAACCTTGGGGATGGCCCTGTGACCTTTTAAGTTTCGGCTCTCCTAAGCTGCCTTGGCCTCCTGCCTCAAGGAGGGAACATTTTAATTAGGAAGTTAGGAGGCTACTAGGAAATTATTATACAGCACTCTATCACTTTCTCATCTATTGTCTATCTGTCTGTCTGTCTGTCTGTCTGTCTGTCTATCTATCTATCTATCTATCTATCTATCTATCTATCTATCTATCTACCTATGTACCTACGTACCTACCTATCTATCTACCTATCTATTATCTATCCAATCAGTCATTTCTGTGAATTGTGAATATTACATCAAACAAAATTCTAGGTCCTTATCATGGCTGCTGCTGTCATCGTAACATATTTATAGCCTTGGAGTTAATGCTCTGAGATGACAGAGACAGACAGTGCCACCTTCTTAATCCACAAAATATTAGAATTAAGTACAGTGTTTGACACTTGCTATATTATTAGGAGAGAGATTTGAATTAAAGTCAATTATAGCCATAAACTTCCAAGACTATTGAGGGAGGTGACATAAGATGGTGACTGGTAGCTATGTTTTATGCAAAGTCTTTGGAAGTGCATCAAGGTGGCTCATAGTCAGGATGCTTAAATGAAAACAGAGGAGCCAGACATAGGTACAGTTTTTGAGAATATATGCCTTCAGTAGAACCAAGGTTGTGTCTCAGCATATGTGAGGTGGTACTATCAACAGGATATATTATATGTCACATAGGAGTCGTTTGGTTCCTTCATGTGTGTATGTGTGTATGTGTGTGTGTGTGTAGTATGTTCTATGTGTGATTGTGGTGTAGTATGTGATACATGTGTGTATGTAATATGTGATATGTGTGTGTAGTATGTGATATGTGTGTTTGTGGTATAGTAAGTGATAATGTATGTATGTGTATATAATATATAATATGTGATATGTGTGTAGTATGTGATATATGTGTTTGTGGTGTAGTATATGATACATGTGTGTAAGAGTATGTAATATGTGATATGTGCATGCAGTATGTGATATGTATGTAGTATGTGATATGTGTGATTGTGGTGCAGTATGTGATGCATGTGTGTATGTGTATGTGATATGTGATATGCGTGTGTGGTATGTGTGTGGGGGATGTTCATGGTGCATGCACATATGTGATGGGTGCATCCAATGGACACATGAGTGAAGTTCAGAAGAAATCAGATGCCCTTGCCCTCTCTCACTGAGGAAAGGAGCCCCCTATTTTTTAGTGAGATTGACCAGGGTACCCTCACTATCCTCCTGTCTCTGTCTCTCTCATCTGTGAGGTCACAAGCGTGCCATCATGCCAGGCTTTTCATGTGTGTGCTGGGCATCAAGGTCAGCTCCTCATGCTTGCATGGCCAGCACTCTTAGCCATGGAGCCATCTCCAAGCCCTGGGGTGGGCTCTTTTTAATCCTAAAATCCCAATCTGTAACACTATAAGAAATTGAATATTCACCAGTAATGAAAGTAGAAATCCCTTCATAGATATCACTTCTGCACACACTTAGATCTGACTAAGGTGCAACACTGAGGTGACCAGGTAACCCGGTGGGCCACACTCTCCTGAAAGGTTTCAGGGCTGCAGCATTTCACTTTGTGTTTTTACAGTGAAGTTGATTCCTGTTGTGGCAAATTCATATGTATGTATGTATGTATGTATGTATGTATGTATGTATGTATGTATGTATGTATGCAACCAAAGTATGATTTGTCAAAGTATGATATTTTTGCATGTGAGTCTTCAAAGGATTCACTAATCTAGTGTTCCCACAAAATGAGAATATCATTTCAAGGTAGGGTCTCACTCTAGCCCAAACTGACTTGGAACTCACTCTGTATTTCCAGGTTGGCCTCAAATTCAGAGTCATCTCCTCCCTCTGCCTTCTGAGTGATGGGACCAAACGTGTGCATCACCACGCCCAGCTGACTATAGAATTTTTAGTAGGTCATGTGTAAGGCATATCACCGAGAGATTCGTTTCCTTACTCTGACAGCCCATGTCTCCCTTTAAAGAACTTTCCCTCCTGCTTTTATTTTTCTTTTCCTCTTCAGAATCCTGATCTTCATGATTTCTTATGGTTGACAGTTTTCATCATTAACAAAACTCTTGCAGCTTAGGTGATTACTACTTATCCATCCTATTTAATGGAGAGTCCACACTGAGACTGAGGATGTAGGGCTATAATCCTAGCTACTCAGAATTCCAAGGCAGGGCATCTGCAAGTTCAAGGCCTACTTGGATGACACTGTGAGTTCATTCCCAGCCTGGACCACTCAGTAACCCAAATTAAAAAGTAGAATGAAGGCTGAGGGTGTGACTCAGTGGTGAAGCACCTTGCCTACTGTGTGTTAAATTCTGGATTGTATGTCTACTAAAATAAGATGAATAAATAGTCAAACAAAGTAGTGCATATGTGTGAATAAGAGACCAGGAAATAACTCAGTCAGAAAGGTGCACATCATGCAAGCATGAGACCCAGGTAAAAATTCCAGATGTATAGGATCATGTGATTTTAATTCCAGAACTGGGATGGTGGGGAAAAGAGGATTCCTGCAATCATTGGCCATCTGCATTGGCCTAGATGTCAAGTTTCATGCCACTGAGAGACCTTTCCTCAAAGAAAGATGTGGATAATGGCAAAGGGATGATATCTAGGTTTTCCTATGGCTCAATGCTTACAAGTGCACATGCACACATTTGAGCACACTCACACTCATACACAAACCAAGAAAATGAATACATGTTTAAGTATTATAAAGTGGATTCCTTCCACCCTTGACCATGACTTGATAATTTTCAAATTACCTGTCATTTTGCATTTAGTGGGTGTCATGGTTTGATCCAGGTGTCCCCCACAAACAAATGAATATGCTCTGAGTGATCGATCCTCAGCTGATGGCAGTTTGGGTTTTATAACTTTGATGGAGCTGTGTTGTTGGGGGCGGGCTTATGGGGTTATAAGCCAGCTTCCCCTTGCCAGTGTTTGGCACACCTTCCTGCCACTGTTTGCAGTGCTGTGATGGAGGTGATGTCCACTCCTCTGCTCATGCTATTGTTTTCCCTGCCTGGATGGAGTTTGCCCTCGAGTCCATAAGCCTAATAAACCCATTCCTCCACAAGCCACTTTTGCTTGGGTTCTTTCTGTGCAGCAACTAGAAAGCTGACTGCAACAGTGGGTAACATTAAAATTGCTTCAGTGTCACACCTGCTACTTTGTGTTTTGTTGTGCTTCCTGTCAATGGAATCACATGACAGACATTTTTTCTCTCATGTATCCTGCTGTGTCCAAAGACCAAAAATGATGACTGTCATATTAAGGGTGTTTAATGAATATTTGATGTACTAATAAACAAGTGAAAAAAACATATTAGTTTTAAAATTCAAAGTATTTCCCACTATGTTATGACTTCTCTGTACTAAATCTTAACATAAATAGAACATACTATGAGCTTGTCTTAAATAAGGTAAATGCACATAAATAAAATAGATGTAGATGCATGTTTTTGAATATATACACATTTATGTATTTACCAAAAGTTTCATGGTCACTTCTGACTTAACCTTCACTGGTTAAATTGGGATTCAGATAACAATGTCAAAGACTTCTCTACTAATATTCTTTGCTTTCATAAATTTTCACCCAGGGACCAGCTGAATGCACTTCTGAATTATGGAGTTGGAGAATGGTGAAAAATGAGATCCTTAAAATAAAATGAGAGTCACTGTTTTGGAATTCAGGTTCTCTGTCTCTGTCACTGCCTCTGACTCGCCTTTTTCTCGCTGTCCATCTCCTTTCACCCAGTTTTGAGAGTTGAGTGTTTTGTGTGTTATGATTTCTTAAAAAATTTCTCTCTGATGGATGAAAGTCCCACACAGTGAAGTATGCTGTCGGACTACAGACGTTTGTCACCAAACGGTGGCACTCATCTGTGCCAAGTTGCTGGTTCAGAGTCATGTCTCTGCTGCTGACAGAATGTCAGTGTTGTTTGTCGCAATTTCTTATTTATGCCACATTAGATTCCCACTGTTTGTTGTGGGTCACAACCATGAGACAGACAGACATCTCCCATGATTCTTTCAAGTGACTTCTCAAAACAGCCCTTTGGGATTGATCCACTCCTAGATGAATGTGGGTCTTTATTACAAATAAACGTCTTCAGGTCAATTGATAAGCTATGAGTCACCCAACTTCACCTCAAGAAAACATTAGATTATGCCAGTCTTCATTTTGTTTTTAACAGAAATATCTTTGATCATTCGCTTCACTAAATCATTATGATGCAGAGTTCCCAGTTTAAGATGTCAAAGGCTTTCAAATCATGGGGAAATATAGAAGGGAGGGTCATTGCAACAAAGTACTGTGGGAGACTGATGTCACATCTTTGAGAAAATCTTCAAATGAAGGAAAGAGAGGACAAAGACAATGGGGTCAGATGTGGATGGGAGTCCTGCCAACTGTGAGCTGCCAGGAGCTTCATCAATTTTAAGTTCTTTTAAGTTACAAGTTCTACCAAAAACTCCAGAGAAGAGACTATGAAAAGAGAGCTCGGAAGGTTGCTCAGTAGCAAAAGCAGTTGCTTGCAAAGCCTTCCCAGCTCCTAAGTGTAGTCATGTGCAAAGATTGGTCCTAACTTCTGGCTGTTCATTTGCAGCAGCAAGAAAAGAGACCCTGGTGTGCATGCACACATACATACATACATGCATACATACATACATACATACATACACAAATGCACAAACATACACACATGTAAATAAAAACCTTGTAGAGTATAAAATAAAAGACAGAAATCTTAAAATTGATTATGTAAGACATATAAACTTCACAAGTGACAACTTAGGATGTCTAAGGTTTAATTTAAATAATTCCAGAAACCCATGAATTAAGACTGGCCCCAAGTGGACACCTGAAGGGACTAACATATGTGTGTGTGGGGGGGGGTGGCTCTGAGTCATTCTTTCTTGGATGTTCCCATGATGAAAAGTTAAGTAGTCAATCATCAGCAACTTTCTTAATACCTCACTTGACCCCTGCTGTCCATCTGCTGGCATTCATGGGGAGTTCTGTAACTACTATGCTTGTAAGTACTACCCAAGTTCACACAGCAGTCAGAGAAATCAAGGGAAATTTGAAGAAATAAACAGAAACTTCTGTGAAAGCAGGAATCTATGTCAATGGGAAGGTGGCCTAAGGCAGAGGCATGGTGTGTGGGAGCTGAAGATCTCAGAAGCCATTCCAACAGGGATTGAGCTTCTTCCTAAGCAGTTCTCTCTCTTTTCGCCCTGTCACACATATGAACTTTGCTGACTTTTTGTTTGTCTTTCTCTCCCAATGAATGACTTGGTTCTGCTGGGTGCTGGTGGTCCCTCCCTGCCATGGGTCTGTGTGTTTTGTACACTGTGTCCAAGGCCCATGAATCAGCCCTGCAAGGAAGAGACCCTGTGCCACAGACAAACCCTCAGTGGATATTACAAGTCAATGTACTGCAACCATGACTGCCTTTCAGTTTTCATAATTTCTTCTGGTTTCCAATATTCCATCATCTACGGACACTTGGGTTTGCTGCACAAGGCATTAAGTTTTGAATACTCAGATATCTGACCAAATGAAACATTTATCTCTTCCCCAACCGAGAGCTTTCCAATAACTTCCCATCACTCTTCAATAAAATGCAAATTCATTTAAATGGTTCACAAAGCCTCTCATGATTTATTCTCTCGTTACCTCCAGGTGCATCCGCTGGCATGTGTCCTGCAGGCAGAGTGGTACAATGGTTTTTTCAATTGCCAGGTTTTGACACAACCTTTTTGCTCTGAAATGTCTCCAAGTCTTGGCGCCTTTTACTTCCTCCATTTCTTCCAATGCCCTTCTTTAGGGACATCTTCCATGAACAACTATCAAAGACAGCCTTCCCCTTTAAACCTCTAACCCATCACCCAGTTTGTATCTGTGATTTGCTCAAAGTGTCTTTTCTCTGTCTGGCTCAGTTAACAGTAAACCTTAACTGCCACATATCCTACTGAGTGCCAAGGTCCTACTACTATGTCAGGTACAGAAGAGGTGTGTGGTTACCTTTCACTGAATAAAGGAATGACAAGAATGAGCACTAACTGAATAGAAGCAAATATCCTCTAGTGGTGAACTAACAATAGTGCATAAGCTTCTTCCCATCTCTGTTTCCTTGGAATCCTGCCTCCTTGCGATTTATGATACCTGATGATCTTTATTGCTGTGGTTATAGTTCTATCATCTTTAAGATTTGTTTTCATAATACAGTAACAGGATTAGGACAATGTTTGTGAACAATTCCTGCTTGCTATTTTTATCATATGCCTATTTTATAATGCTTTAGTAGTAACAATAACACACATCTTTTAATCTCAAATTTAATTAAGAATCAAAAGGCTGGTGTTTACATGTACATAATTACTATGCTTAGAGAGAACATAGGGTAGAGTAGGGGTGGCCGAGGACCTAAGCAGATTTTGACAATGTTCCATGAAAGTGTACTCAGTCACCAATGGAAGGTGTCTTCTCCCTTCAGTAGAAACTGAGACCCCACTTTGTTACCTAAAGGGTCCAAGCAAAAATTATTTAAAACATAAAGTAAAATTTTATTCTTATAAAACCAGGTTAGAGGATTAAACCTTGTTTATAATGCCAAACCACAAAAAATGATTTTAAACTGGGAAGTAAATAAATCCCATCACAAGAACATCTTTCAGAGGAAACTAGACTCCGAGTGTCTCTGAGACTCTCCCGTGGCTGTCACCTAGCATGGTCCCTAACGTTTAGTAGATAGTTACCTCATGGAATGCCTCCAACAGTACTGTCTTCTACATATACGCTCAGTTGACTTGCTTCAGGATAGGGTTTGCTGAAAGAGGGTGAGAAGGGCCTGGTAGCCTCTGCTTCTCTTTCTCCAATGTTACTGGTCTGGCCATCAGCAAGAAAGCACAGAGGGGGAGCCTAGGAGTTTTAGTAGGATAGTTGCACCTTTCCAAGATGCGTTGGAGCAAGGCTGTGGGCATAGTCACCTCTCCCTCTATACTGTGACCCACAGAGTATCTACTAAGCAGTGGGCATTGTTGCAAGTGTCAAACAAAGAATGGACAGCCACATTGCCCTGGTACGGTCAAGGTCACATGGATGACATAGGAATGGATGCACATGAGAGCTCACGACCAAGACGTGTCAAGCAACCACAGCCCGTGACATTGTTTTAATCCATCTTTCTCAGCTCCATTTCTGTATAAAGATGGATATCGTGGAAATCACTACTTCAAGGCTGGAGAGATCGCTCAGTGGTTAAAAGCATTTGCTTGCAAAAACCTGACAGAATGGTTTTGATGCCCCAGTACCCACGTAAAGTTAGAGACATAAAAAAGGTGTGAGTGTGTGTGTGTGTGCGCGCATGTGTGTGCGTGTTCGTGTATCTCTCTCTCTCTCCTTGCCAATAAATAATAAAGAAGATAAAAATTTAAAAGAACAAAAATAAATACTTTTTAGGATCATCACCTATCCTCAATGTGTCTGCCCCTAAGTCTCACAGGGCTCATTAGCAACAATCCTTGTTTTCTTGGGCTCTTTGTTCTCCAAGTAAGGCCCTCACCTCTTCTGGTCCACCTAATTGTGCTTGAGTTCCCAATAATTATCAAGACAAGGGTCACATATTACTTGTGTGAGTATAGTTAGATTCAAACAAAGCCATAGATATCCAGAAAGTGTCTATGAAGGATTGTTAGGAAATAAAACATCCTAAAAATGTAGGTGCTTATTTCAGAATAATTGAAATAATGTTAATACAAGGTTTCTGCTATAACAGGAGGTTGGTTAAGTCAACAGAGCAGAGAGAACGAATGATTCCAACCTGTGGTCTGACACTGGGACCTTTGGCATGCCGTGTCTCTTTCCATAGGAATCCAGAGCCACCATCCTTTAATGCCAGACATCATTTCCCACATCCCACCCAGCAGAGTGGCTCATCCTCCAGCAGGCCACACAGGAAGTGTGCACCAGCTCACTTCGTAGGAAGCAGAATCTACTGCCAGCAATGGTAGTGGAAAAGACTGAAGCTGAGCAAATCCTTATTTGTGTGCTTAGCTGCACAATATTCCCTTCCCTTCCCTTCGAATATTGATACCTCTCCCCTGCAAACCGTGACATCTTGATTAGCCAGCACAATGGAATTTGATCTTCAATTCTGTAGTAAGGTAGTAGATACTTATAAATATAAAATAAATAGTTGGCACTCAAATGTAAAGCCACCTAGAGATGAATTCATGACAAAAAGAAAAGTCTGAACACATGCATGACATGTAGAACTCTCTTAGGTCAAGTGCAAGTGCCCAATCACTTTCGTAACCTCCCCGAACTTCAGTGTCCTCATCTGCCAGAGCAGGTCACTATCCAAACCTGAGCTCTCACCCTGACTTGTCAGGTAAAGTACTGAAAGCAAGCTCAAGAACGTGGTAAACTGAAAACCATCACCCAAGGGGCCATTAGGGATTTTAGCTGAATCTTCAATGATATATGTACATTTTCCCCCAAGAGTTGCAAAACTCAGATTTAAAAGACAAAAGTCATATTTATCCAATGTGTTCAACCAATTTGGCATGCGAGGGCATGGTTCTGGAAGTTATACTTTCTAAAAAGACATTTATTTAAACTATTTTTCGAAGACACTGTTGGGAAAAACAATCAGTTCAGTGAACACTTTCCCACCACCTTCGTTTCTACCTTTGCCTCATCACTCCCTCTCTCACTTCTCTCCTTCCATATTTATTTCACTCTTTTCTTTGCTTTTTTCCTATTCCTGTCTCTCTATTCCTGATCACTATTTAATTGCAGTGATATTTCCAATCACAATGTCAATAACCCTACCTTCCTACAATGTCCACATGAGGGCTTATTAAACATGATCAAAATATCCAGAATGATTCCTGCTGAGTCTTTAACCAGTTTTCATGTTCTTCTTTCCTTCTCTTTGATTTCATTATATGTTTTTTCTTTCATTCCTCAGTTTCTTTTCTTTTACTATTTTCACTCCCACACTCTAGTATTTTCTTTTTTTTTTGTTTGACTTATTTTAAAATTCTCTAATATGGAGTAGAGCCTGTTCTAATATTCACCCCAAATCGGCAATTTTCCAGCAGCACATTTGAACATACAGTGCACAGGAAGGAAGCACTCTGAGCACAAACGTAGTAGTCTTTATGGAAGGTCTCTTTTTTAAAGCATTTGATCAAATATTTACTATCTTTTAG
>PVHP010022038.1:0-28818 GCA_004024765.1 Zapus hudsonius
TCCTACAAGCCTGGCTCTCGTCTGGAGTCTCCGATGCACTTGACTCATTCCAGTTCAGAGGTAAACTGAGGCTCATGAGGGGCAGGATCCAGAGCCCAGGCGAGGTTTGGATCCCACAAGGATCTCAGGCTGAGCTCCCCCGACACCCACTCCAGGCTGCTGCTGGGGAGGAAGGATACCTGTGAATCTCGAACAAGGAACGCAGTTTGGGGGCTGTTTGCCTCTTGACTCGGATCTATGCTGCAGGGGCCTGGGGGGTGGAAGCCACTGCCACAGGGCACCAGGCTCAGTCAGACTTCCCAGCGGGGGACGTGCCCTTGGCCAAGCTCCCAGTCTGCGGCCACCACCATCACTCACCTAATATTTACCCAGCTCATTAAACACCTTCTTCTCTGTGGCCTCCCGGCCTCCCGGCCTCCATGCCGAGCAAGTGCAAACACCGCAGCCTTCAGGGCAGGGCATCAATCACTGCGGCTGGCAGAACCATGTGCCCGTCTAACCTCCAGAGCAGCGGCTCGGATGCTCCCGGAACAGCTGACTGGGACGTGCTTCAGATGGTTCCTGGGCTCGGAGCACACAGTGCCTCGGCCGGGCTGAGCCTTCAGAGCTCCTGGAGGTGGGCACATGCCAGGGCGAGGGTGCAGACCCAGAGAGAGGCCGGGCTCGTCTGAGACCTCAGGGCAATTCAATCAAAGGCGCTGACCTGCCCCTCACTCAAGAGGAACTGTCTCAACAAAGAAGTTATCGCTACAGCCTGAGTGTGACACTGTGGTAGAACACTTGCTTAGCAGGCAAAAATGCCCGGGTTCCATCAACAGGATTTCATAGAACGAGTTGGCATAGCCACCATCACCGCCATTGCTGTCATCTCATCAACGCATCGTCACCACCATCACCACCACCACCACCACCATCACCACCACCACCATCACCGTTGTAATCAGCCTCACGCCGCTGGGATGAATCTCCAAACCAGGCAAAGTTTAGGGTTAGGGTTAGACCGCAAAGTCTCAGGTGGGCCGAGACCCTTGCCACTGGGGACCAGCTGAGGTGGCAGCAGAAGCCCTGCGGGAGCCAACAGACCCTCAGAGTCTCAGCAGTGCCATTATGACCACCCACAGCCCTCAGCCCAATGGGCATCCTCACTGCACATCGCTAGAAGCAGAGGACCAGGTGTCTCCTCACTTAGGCCAGCTACAGAGTGAGCGGGTCAGCCTGGCTGAGTGTGCATGAGTGTGAACGAGTGAGTGTGCACAAATGTGCACGTGCAGACAAGCATGCATAAGTGTGAGTGGGCCAGCATGCTGTGTGTGCGTCAGCACATGCGGGAGTGGATTTTTGGATTGTGTACTCAAACATGGGTTTGTGTGATCACAAGTGTGCATGTCTCGGGGCATTGTAGGTGCAACCTGGTCTATGTGAGGGGTGCCCATGGGGTGGGCAGGCATGTCTGAGCATTCCGTGTCCCTGGGATACTTGGCATATATCTGTGTGTACCCACATGGGTGCACTTGCTGTGTATGCTTGCACGTGCGAGTGTAAACAACCTGTGCCCCAAGGCTGGATATCTGGTGGTTATTTATGAGCACGATTTTGTTGCTCCCTGGATACCTGAGTGTAACTTGGGTGCACACACCATGAGCACACTCAGGGCCCTGGAGCACACACGGGCCCACAGCCCTGGACCGAAGCCAGAGCAGTGGCTGCATTCTCTCACCACTCTCTCCATGCTGGAAGGCCAGCGTGTTCCCAGGCAATAATTTCCACATAAAAATTGGCTTCATAAACGAGCCACCCCCGTGGGCACGGGATCCCGGGGTTAAACACGCAGTGGCTTCTCGGCATAATCAGCGAATTGGATGCACCCCGCAGGGCAAAGCCGCCGTGTCTAATGGCCTGCAGCTTGTGGGGGGCGTGGCAGGGTGGGTGAAGAGTGGTCCTACTGCTTCTGGGTCCCAGGAGCTCCCAGCACATCTGCAGGTACCTCTCCTGAACAGTCTCCAGTCCTCAGCTATGGATACTGGGCACACCTTGGGGTGGGCTTGTGAGCTTCCTGAATCCCATGAGAATGTCTCAGTTTGGAGGAAGCACCCATTGAACAGCCTGGTACTCATCACCCAACACCATGCATTTTGAAAAAACATAGTAGTTTGTGCCGGGCATGGTGGTGCACGCCTTTAATCCCAGCAATTGGGAGGTAGAGGTAGGAAGATCTCTGTGAGTTCAAGGTCAGCCTGAGACTACAAAGTGAGTTCCAGGTCAGCCTGGGCTAGAGCGAGACCCTACCTGGCAGGAGGAGAGGGGGGTAGCGTAGTAGTCTTCCCCAGCAACCTGGTTTTCTTGCTTTCTGACTTGAAAGTGGAATTTTGTTTAAGGAAGGCACTTTCGTTGAATCCGAATGTCCCCAGAGGCCTCGTGTGGAAGGCCAGCGGCACTGTGGGAGGTGGTGGGTGGTGCCACCTTTAAGTGGCTGGCCTAGCAAGAGAAAGTCAGGCCATTGGGGGGTGGGGGTGTGCCCTTGAAGGGGATACCAGGACCCCAGCCCTGCTCATCCATCCATTCCTGGGCCACCGTAGACCCAAAGCAATACAAACAAATGAATGTGCACTGAACTGTGAAACCATGAGCCAAATACCCCTTCCCTAAAGCAACTTCTAGTTGATATTTAATATTTTTATTTACTTGAGAGAGACAGAGAGAGGGAAAGAGGGAGAGAGAAAAATGGAGAGAGAGACTGGGCATGCCAGGGCCTCTTGCCACTGCAAACAAACTCCAGCTGCACGTGTCACTTTGGGCAACTGTCTTGATGTGGGTATTGGGGACTTGAGCCAGGGACTTCAGGCTTTGCAAGCAAGCACCTTAAAGTTGATTTTCTCAACTATTTTGTTACAT
This sequence comes from Zapus hudsonius, assembly GCA_004024765.1. Taxonomy (NCBI): domain Eukaryota; kingdom Metazoa; phylum Chordata; class Mammalia; order Rodentia; family Dipodidae; genus Zapus; species Zapus hudsonius. The sequence continues at coordinate 2,893 of PVHP010022038.1, forward strand.
GCCACCATGAGCCTATCAGATGTACTGGCTGACAAGAGTCCCGCAGCCCCTGCTCGGGGAGGAAGATACCAGAAGGATCAGAGAGCTGACCACTCCCCACCCCGCACTAAAGAACTAGGTTTTAAGCACCATTCCATCCTTCCTCCTGCAGTCTAGGGCCCTGGGAGCTGTTCCTCACCTCCCACTGCTCCCCTTCCCCTTACCATGGCCTCTGTCTTCCCTGGACCCTCTAGGATGGTGTAAATACTTCTCAGTCTCCGACCCAGGCTGCTGAGATGGAACTCAAGTCCTCTTTCCTCCCTCTCTGCCTCTCGTCAGCCCCTCTCTTCCCCCTTTCTGCATACTGGACTTCCAGACCAGAGCCCGGCCTGATGCGGCCTTCCCAGCCTGGCTCACTTCTACCTCCTCTCTGCCAGGCTCAGGCTTCTCTCCTGGCCTCCTCCTCTGTAAGCTGGGATAACCAGTCTGTACCTTAGTTTTCCAGGGAACTGCAGGGAAAGTCCAACATCAGGCCTGCACCTAGTAGGTCTGCAGTCAGCAGCACACCCGCACACTGCTCTCTCCACCGTGGCTGCTCTGCCTATTGTGGGAGAGAAGAGCTGGGAAGAGACACACTGATGAGGGGGGCCTGAGGAACAGAGAACAGCCCCTCAGAACCCGTAAGGATCTTCATCCCATCTTTCCATTCCAGATCTCCCACATGGTGGGAAAGAACTGGCTGCTTCCCCTGGGAACCGGGGCGACCTCCCCGTAAATCAGACCCAGTTATAAGGAGCCGACGATCAAGGCGTCTTCTCGATTTCTTCCAAGAGGCCTCCCAGGCCCTCCTCGATGAGGAGCCTGGATTCCAGTGCTGGGAATGGCGGGGCCCAGCTAGCTCTGGAATGCGGGCTGGGGAGGGGGGCTGGGACACTGCCCCCCCCGTGCTGTCAGTCCCCTCACCTTCTGTCTTGCACAGAACCAGCCCAGCCACCCCCTCCCACAGTCTGTCCTGGCCCATCACCAGGACACCCTCTGACACCCAAGACGTTATCCTGGCTGCCCAATGCCAGGCCAGTGACAGTCCGCCCTGCTTGTCCACATCCTCTAGTCACTCCCAGATGCCCTGCTCACAGGCCTGCCAGTCCTCCAGGGGTGGGGAGGGGTCTGGAACCCCACCTCTCTGGCAAACTCCAATGTGTCCTTCAGGCCGCATGACATACTCACACGCCTGGTCATCATCTAAATGATGGTCACAGCTAAGGAAACTCGGGAGCCATCCGGTCCCTGGCCTGTTTTTTAATAGCAGAACCCTGGGTTCAATCAAGATTTTAAAGTGAAACTCTTGGGCCGGAGCTTGCAAAGCCTGAACACCCTGGGTTCAGGCGATTCCCCAGTACCCACGTGATGCACAAAGTGGCACATGTGTCTGGAGTTCCTTGGCAATGGCAGGAGGCCCTGGTGCGCCCATTCTCTTTCTTTCTCCTTCTCTGTTTGTAAATAAATAAATAAGATAAAATATTGAAAGAAGTCAATCAAGTGACAATCTCAAGTGTAAATACATAAACTAGGTAAGCGTAAGATGGGAGCCTGTGCTTGTCGTCTGCTGCTGTCACAAGCACACGAGGCTGGGTACAACTTGGTGAAAATGGAAACTTCCTGGGCTCTTTTGGTTCTTCGGTCTGGGAAGCCCAGCATGGCTGAGGGCTTCGAGCTGAGCACCAGGCAGAGGGCACAGAATGAGAGTCAGAGTATGTGTGCGGCCATCATCCTCTCCAACTCATCTAATCCCAGGGGTCCCCCATAGGCCACCCCACAACCCTGCAGGTCAGCGTGGGAACTTCTGGAAGACACATTCAGGTCGGATTAGACTGCATGGGCCACGGGCTCCAGAAACAACCTAAAATCTCAGAAGAGTTGGAGAAGGAGGAGAGAGAGAGAGACTCCTGTTCACGGTGTCAGCCGCTGAAGGCCACAGCGGGGAAGTGCACATGTCCCCTCTGCTGCCTGTTAGCTCAGCTTTCCTTCCTTCATTGACTGGCTTCTTTCCAAGGTGACCCCAGAGCCTAGCCATCACTCTCCTGCCCATGAGAGAAGAAGAATTCTAGAAGGTTCTAACCTGTGGTTAAACAGATGAGTCAGGGAGACAGTGCAAGTTAGCCCTTGGGCCAGGGCAGCGTGCTGACCTCGTTGGTTAGCCCTGATCACGTGATCACATGCTGGCAGCAGGGAAGACTAGCCTCCTCAGAAACATGGACCAATGACAGCAACTCAGGTCAAGTCAGGACACTGGTCCCCCAAAGGGAATCCAGGTAGCCATCCCCTAAGCCAACACGATCTCTGGAGACCAATATGCCTGTCTCTCCTTCTCTCCTCCTGACATGTTCTGAAGCCCTAGGGCTCTGCAAGACATAGTTTCAATAACCAATCACCTCAGCCAGGCATCTGTGAGTTCGAGGCCACCCTGAGACTATTCCAGGTCAGCCTGGGCTAGAGCCAGACCCTACCTTGAAAACAACAAAACTTGGTGGGGGAGACTATCCAGAGGCATGGCACCCCTCAGTAACAACACTTGGGCCAGGAGAACCTGGCTGAATACTAGGCTATCCATGGTCCCCTGCCACAAGGACTGATCCAGACGTCCCATGGAGGAGGTTATCCAGTTGAGGGGGGAGGGGAGGGCAGCGGGGAATTGGAGTTAATAACTCACTGTTTGCCCACTAAATGTTGTAACTCATTATGGACAATAAATTAAAAAAAAAAAGAAAACAACAAAACAAACAAACAAGCCAAAAAGTGACGGCCCAGAGAGGAAAGTGTCTCTCCTAAAGTCACACAGCACAGGGAAAGATCTGGGTCCTGGGAAGCCTGGACAAGCCCCTCCCGCTGGGCCCTTCCAGCAGGTTTAGCTGAAGGGATTTGTCTGTTTTGGACTGGCTTGTCTAACTAAATTAATGTTTTACATTTCTCCTCCAGTTTGCAAACTTTTTTTAAAAAAAAATTAATCCCATCATTTCAACAAGTGTAACAACTAAATTATCATCTTTACACGATTCGGGAGCCTGCCACATCTTCTCTCTGCAAACATCGCACGCACATAATTTTACTAAATGTAATAAACCAACCATAGAACTATTAATTTTGCCATGGTGCTCATAACAATTAGAAACGCATGAACCTGAACAGATAAAAGCTTGGATGGAATATGGAAATCACCGGAAATCCCCCGTCCCCTCGCTGCCAGCTGAACATGCCAGTGAGTCACAGATGAAGGTCAAGAGAGAGAGAGAGATGCTGGGAATGACATCTGTCTCTTGACTCCATCACTGTGTGTCCCAAACAAGACAGACCAGGCTGGGAACCCTTGGTTAACTCAGGGAAGCTTTCCCCCAAATCTAGACCCTTTGAAAGAGCAAGGCATCCGGATGGAGAAATACCCTGCTTCTTGGGAATTTTAATTGCCTGGAAGAGTGTCTGGTTCTGGAATAGCCAATGCGTGCCAAAGGTATCACCAATGCACTTCCCACACCCCTGGCAGACATTATAAATGGATCACAGCATTCCCCGCTGAGTTCAGAGATCTGGGGAATTCAAACACTACCCACCAGCAGGCACTATCAATCAATCATGATATGATCTACAGGCCATTCCAGATGTAACCCAATCTTGCCAGTTCCCGGGAACGCTGTATACAGAGAGCCATGACTCCGGGGGCAGTGGGAGGAATGAGATGGGGTGCCCTGGCCTTATTACAAACAGGCAAGGGGACCAAGCCCGGATCAACAGATGGTTCCTCTCACAACCTCCTAGAGAAGACCCCGGGGGGTCAAATACCCCAAGTATCACATTTCCCCTGGCCCTTTTCTCTCCTGCTTTATCAGTGGGATGCCACATTGGTACAGCTTTTCTCTGCAAGGATTCTGCAGTTCCTACCAAAAGCTTTGAATAGCAAATACCGTCTTGCTTAGAACTTCTAGAATGGTCAGAGGGATATTGTTTTAAATGGAACACAGTGAAATAACTTTGAACTAATAATTTTTTAATTTTTTTTTTGAGGCAGGGTCTCACTATAGCCCAGGATGACCTGGAACTCACTCTGTAGCCCCACACTGACCTTGAACTCATGACCATCCTAGCTAGGTCCCTGGAGTGCTGGGACTAAAGGCACGCAACCACCACGATGCCCAACTTGGAATTATTAAAGTGAGATATTTGCTAACCAGAAGACGATGGCCCTGTTGGCAAGGCTAACTTCCAGTAGTACAGGTAGATTGCTGTTGGTAGATTGACGTAACCAAGGTCACTGTACAATGGCCCAGGCTGTGCATTGAACGTCTACAGTCACTTAGAATGTGATGTGAATGATATCTTCGGAGCCTGGACCAGGTGGCATCCCTGTTTATAGCTGAAAAGGCAGGAGAGATTATTTACCAAAACAGTAGGAGTGAGGCTGGGGGAGAACTCAGTTGGTAAAGTGCTCGCCTTGCAAGCCTGAGGACCTGAGTCTCGTCTATGCAACTCATATAAATGCCAGGCTTGGTGGTGGGCATCTATAATCCCAATATTGGGGAGACAGAGAGAGAGCAACCCTGAAGCTTGCTAGCTAGCTAAGAAGAGACTGTAGCTCGCAGAAGATGGATGGTGTCCCTGAGGAATGACACCCGGGGTTGTCCTCTGGGCTCCACAGACATGTCCATCCATATGAATTACACACAGACACACACAGTAATGGTGGCTTGAATATATCCCATAATAACTATGGCTCATTAATACACAACATATGAAAGGACCGTTTGGAAGTGTACCTCGGTTGGGATGAGGTGACCTGTCCTAGCTTACTTCACTGTGTGACGTGGCTGGCGATGGTGTGGACGTGCGTATGTGTCCGTGCTGGCTGCTTTTGTGCTGGAGCTCAGGCTGTCCTCAGAAGATTCTAGACACTGAGAGGGAGGGACGTTGGGCAGATGTTGGACGGCTGGCTGCCGTGGAGTAAGGCGTAGGCCTTGGTATACCAGGAGAGCTCCAGGGAGGCTCTGTGAGGAGCGTGTGTGATAGGGAGCCTGGCTTTCTCAACACAACAGACACTGTCCTATGTCCTTGGCATCCCTGGACCACAGCGCTGAGATGAGGCAGGGCCACGGATCAGACCGAACTGCAGGCAGAGGCCGGCTGGCCTCTCAGGCCCTCTGGAAGGCCAAGTGCAGCACCCGGGAGCCTGGAAGCCTAGATCACAGTGAACTCCAGTCTCCTCTGTGAGACGGGAGGGCAGTGGTCCTATGGAAGCCAGTCAGACCTGCTGCTCTGCCCCCGCACGTGTCCTCCTAGGCCAAGAACGCCTCAGTTTCCCCTGGAAGGACATCGAAAGCCCGTTACCAATAAGAGCTGGGCCACAGCCCCTGCCCTCCGTTTCCCCATCTGTACATGGAAGATTGGATGTAATGTCTGGTTCCTTCCAGTCCTGTGTCTGTCCTAGCTTAGAAGAGATAGGGCCTTGCTGGGTCCCTGCATGCACCCCGGGACCATTCCCTCTCCTTGCACCCTTCAAAGGATGGGGTCCCTGTCCCCACACAACTCTCGAACCCCCTTGCTCTAAGAACCAGCCTTCAGTGCTCCAAGTGGCCCCAAATCCAAGATGGCCACTGTCACACTACCCGTCCCCATGCCCAGTCTGAGGTCATCTCTGCCCTGTTGCATCCTTGGTCCTAGGATTTTACCTGTCCTCCAGGCGGGCTCCACAGTCATTCAGTGAGCATGCGCCCACCACCATGGGGAAGGAAGCCATCACTTGGCAATAGGCTTCCAGGCAGAAAGGGCAGTGGTTGGGCAGAGGTTCCAGAGAGAAGAACGGGAAGGTGGGGAAGTGAGCAGGTGATGAGCCGCCAGGCAGCCGGTGAGCTGAGGTTGTAGAGCGGATGGGTGGGGCCCGATGGTGGCTCTGTCCATGGGTGGGGCTTGAGGAGGGTAGGATCCATGATGGGCAGGGCTGGTGGTGGGCAGAGCCTAGACCCTGTGGAGGGTGGGCTGGGGGGCACAGAGCAGGAAGGGGTGAGATGGTGGCCTCTGTGAGGTGCTGGTCATTGGGTAAGAGGCAGGCAGATCCCAGGGTGATCTGGGTGGGCAAGTGGAGGCCTTGCAGATGGCGGGGAAGGGGTCTCTACTCTAGAGGAAGGAGTTGGCCCCAGAGGACAGCCAGGCAGGGTGGGGTGGCCAGTCAGTGAGGAAGGGTGACTGCTCAGCAGCTAAACCAAGAAAGCTGGGCAAGACATGGGTCCCCTGACTCTGAGGGGAGTTCTACAGAGTAGACATGACAGGAGAGAGGGCGGCCTAGACAACCTCCCTCGGCCTACAGGGGCCACCATGAGGAGACCTGGGTCAGCATGTCGGACTTGCTGATAGTCACCCCCAGCGTCCGTTAGGGCTCTGAGTCCTGCCAACTTGCCACAGGGCAGAAATGAGACCGCACGAGAGACAGACAGATGGATGGGTAGATGGGCCAGCTTTCTCAGGAAGAAATGGAAGAGAGGTTGGGTGAATGGAGCAGGCTGGATTTCAGCCATGATACCCCAGTACCAGGGCAGCTCCTGCCCGTCACAAGTCCAGAGCAGGGTTTCTGGGACCAGTTTATGGGCGTAGAAGAGATTCTTTACTATTAGCGGCTCAGAGTGGGGTGGCTCCGCAGAGGACAAGGAACCAGAAGAGTTATGAACACTGGGGAACAGGTAGGATGGGACTCTAAGAAAGGAGAGAGAGGAGAAGAGAGAATGAGAGAGAGATGTGTGTGAGGAGAGGCAGATGAGACAGCCACAGAGAAGGTGGGGAACACGCACCTTACTACAGGAAAGAGGGCCAGAAACAGAGGAAGAGAAGGTCTGTGGGATTTTATGCTTCTGTCTGTGGCAAAGGGCCACTTGCCCAAGGAAGGGAGGAGTCTGGGGTGGCACGGAGACCCCCCATTCTCTTGGCCAGGTGGTGGGAGAGGAGGGGATGGGCAGAGCTTTGAGACTCTGGCTCCATCCTGGTGGGGCTTCCTGGGTCATAATCTAGGAGGCTGTTCAGCCCCCACCCCAGGGTGTCAGCAATTCCCCTAGCCGATGGCCAGGGACCAGGATCCCGTTTCTGTCAGTTTGTTCCCCAAAGTGAGTCCTCATCTCTCTGCAAACCCAATAACTCTTTCCGTTTGACTCAAAAGTCCACATTTTTCCTCGTTAGAAAAATGTCACCAACATTCCTCTAGCTCTGGCTTCGGGATGATTGTGGCAGAGGAGATGGCATGGACCTCGCAGCCACAGGACGGGCCCAAATACAGCTTTCTTTACCCTTGACCATGACCCTCCTCCCTGGACCTCGATGCCCCAGACACAGGCTGTAGACTAAAATGTGTGTGGCAGTCCATCCCCAAGCCCCCAGGCCTTCTTGTCCTTGGTCAGTTCAATGTCAGCTGCCCCTCTGGTAGCTAGGTCATCACATCTGTCTTTCCCTCACCTGGTCTATTTCTGTATCTCTGTTTCTTTCTGTGTATTTCTGTGTCTTTTATTGGATCTCCACTTGAGTTCCCAACAAGCATATATTGACCACCTAGCGTTTGTCAGGCTCTATTCCAGAAGCTGGGAGTGTGGCGCTGAATTTGAAAGACAATAAATGAAATAAGTAGACTTCTACACTCCAAAGATGGCTCCTACCTGATGGATGAGAGGCAGAACCCCCCCCCCACTTCTCCACCAAACTGATTGGGTCTCTATGACCATCCAACCAATCAGGAGCTGTGAAGGGTGGGCCCTAAGGCTGACGCACCATCCCCTAGGGAGTCTCAAACTTGCAGCCCAGCCTTATGCTGTAAGGAGGCCCAGTGGCATGGGTGGCCAGATATGTAGAGTGGACCCTGCCCATGGCCACTTGTCCATCACAGGACAAGTGATGTCACAGGGTCAGTGGATCTTCCAGCCCCAGCCAGTGCCCCCACCGTGCCTCTGTGTCCTGTTCAAGTGATAGATTCATAACCCAAGAATGTGGCTGCTTTGAACCACGTTCTGGGAGTTCATGATACAGCAAGTCAGCTGGGTGGCGGGGGACATAAGAAGTCACTAGTGCCAGGAAGAAAAGCAGAGGCGGGTAAGTGAGTAGGAAGAGTCGTGGTGACCCCAGAGGAGGTAGCGTGTGGCATCCAGCCCTGCCCCATTCAAACTGCCTGAGATGTGGTTGCCCAAGGGCATGCCGGGAATGTGTCCGTGAAAGGAGGAGCTTTAGGGTCAGTCCGTTCCCAAGGTGGACATTCCCAAGCCCAAGGCCCTGTGAAGCCATGCAGATATAAGATCAGGGACATATGTCCCCTGATCACCTGTAACCCCTCTACAACCTGCAACCTCTAGTGATGTTAGAGAAAGGGACCCGTCAATGGCTGGGACACCGCAGATGTGTGAGGAGGGGGACGTGGTCACAGCCAGGGGACCTGTCATCATCATTTCAGCAGCAGAGGTGGATCTTAGCGCATGCACACAACAAACCTTCTGAGCCCACGCCACTAAAATCGCAGGCAAAATGGTGTTCACATCCCCACAACCATTCCTCCCTGTCCTTCACCCCCAAACTTGTCCAACCCTGGACAAAAAGCACGGGACTTCAGAACCATAAAGACCTGAGTTTCACTCCTGTCTCTGTTCCATTGACTTGCTGTGTGACCCTGGGGAAGTCACTGCCCCTCTCTGAGCCCCAAAGTCAAATCAGCAAGAGCTTTCCCAAACCTCTCGGGTTTTTGTTTCCCCAGAATGACCCCTGCCCAGCCACATTTCATCTCTGTGGTTAGCTTTAGTATTCTTAGCCCAACGGACCGCCATCTTTTGCTGAAATAAACGCCTTTATTGGACTAAGGAAGGAAATGCATCGAAGCTTCGTTGGTAGGCTGCCTGCCACCCATGGTCTAGTCTTGGGGGTTTCTGGCTTGTGTGTCCCTCAGGGGGTCTCTAGACCTCTTGGTGCTTCAGTAGCCATTGTGTGCCTCAGTTTCCTTCTGTGCAAAGCTGATTTATCCACCACGATGTTTGCCAGTGGAGTGCAGAAGGGACTTGAAGAAAATCTTTAGAATTAGAAGAAAATCTTTAAATACGTAATTTGTGTTTTTCAGCTTTATACATACCAATGGCATCATCACATATCATTCTTGGGGTTTAATGTAGACAGGGGTCAAGGAGAGTCATGAGGGGCCCCGCATGAATGAGAGCTGCAGAAAGGACTGGCCTGGGGAAGCTGGGAAGGTTCTAGGTTCTGGGAACCGACACCCCCCCTCCCTGCCCACATCTCCCCCCACCCCCATAGTAACCAACTCCTATGGCTTCTCCTCCAGCTGGGGCTGAGCTGGTGGGGGCGTAACAGACAAAGCTCCAGACTCGGACCCCCTCAGGGGACCATGCAGGTGCCCTCCTGTGGGCCTCAAGTTCCTGGACTGTGCAGTGACCTGTGCCATCTTGGAACCCCAGCAGGAGACTGGCAGAGGTTCCCTCTGCCCATTCGGAAAATTGCCTTCCTCCCAGCCATGTGGGTATCGCAGGCTCAGACAATCAAAATCAATCTCTCTCTCTCTCTCTCTCTCTCTCTCTCTCTCTCTCTCTCTCTCTGTTTATTTTTTTTAATTCCAGGATGTTTGGTTTGGCTGGGCCCCAGCTCACCATGTTTTCTCCTCGCTGTCTCAGATTCCCTCCTGCCCCAGTCCCAGTTTTTCCTGTAGGGACCCGAAAGACATCTGCTGGAGGGGGTGCTGGGGGGGGGGCAGGACAAGGAGGGGCGGTGGACACAGCCCGGAGCACCGGGGTGCCAAGCGTAGATGCAGCCTCCTAAGCGCCTGCTCTGTCCCCCATCCTGTCCCTCAGCCAAGAGCATCAGAGCCATGTCGGGGGAGTTCCCGGGTCCTGTGAAGAAGACAGTCAGGCAGGTGGAGAAAAGAAAATGCATGAGGCCGGCCATGCAGGCTGCTGGGGAGGGAGGGAAGGAGATAGGAAGCAGCTAAGAAAGTCACCCAAAGGTCCTCCAAAGGGCTAGGGTGGTGCCAAGCATACATGACCTCCATCCCTGAAGTCACAAATAAGGAGTGTTCCCCCGAAGCCAGACATGGCGGTACCCATGTATAATTCTAATACTCGGGAGGAGGAGGCAGGAGGATTGCCACTAGTTAGAGGCCAGCTTGGGCCTCTCAGAGTGAGACCCTGTCTCAAAACCAAGTTCTCTGAGGTAGGGGAAGTAGAATATACAAAAATCAAGTGTCTTCCAAATGAATGAGAGAGGCCATCCCCATCTGACAGATGGGTAAACCGAGGCCCTGAGAGGTGGTGGGATAACTTGAACCCAGCCTTCAATCACAAGGTCCTAGGCTGTGTCCCCTCCCCTGAACCCCTACCTTTACTGGCTCCTTGGGGGGGTCACCTTCTGGATGCTGTCACCAGGTAAAAGAAGCCAGCACTCAGGGTTGGGATTGTACTGTACCCACAAAAGTGACTCCCTAGAGGAGCCTGTGGGGAGAGTAAGTCCAGGAGAGAAACTGAGGCTCAGACAGCTGGAGTTCTTCGCCCAAGGGGCCGGCATGGTGCTACAGAGGCCGAGACCACCACCCCCAGCAGGCCCGGTCTGCGCTGGACCCCTCAGCAGGCAGCCCCTCGTGGGCCCCAGCCCCAGCCTGCTCTTCCCAGGACAATGGGGCCTTTCAGGGCCAGACAAAGGGAGCTTAAAAGGCGAGAATTGAGTTTCCACGGTGGAGGGAGCTGGCTGGCTGGGGAGGGGCCAGCGGCAAAAACTGGCGGTGTATTTATGCTGTCTGATACAACACAATTTGATTTTCCACATAAGAGATCAAATAATATTTCAGTTACAGTTAATTACACAGCCCAAAGCCTATCAAAGGCCCTCTGCATCTACCCAGCCCTGGCTCCCAGTATGGCCAGATTTCATGTCCTTGCCCGACTTCTCAGAATCTCAGTCCCACAACCCTCCCTGCACCCCCCCCATTCACAGAGGCTAAGGGGGACCCCTCCGAGCCTCCCAGAAGACTCTCATCTCCCCACCTGGTGCCTGGTCTCCCCACCAAAATAGCAGCTCTCTTGTCTGAGCAAGCAGCAAACGGTCCCCTCCTCTGAGCTCCCTTGGCAGGCAGGGAAGGAAGGGAGGTGGACACCCCATCTCCACTTGTTAGATGAGGAGACTGAGGCCCAGGGAGACCGGGGTCTTTGCAGGAGCTAGGCCAGCCTGGAGGTGAGGGGATGTGAGCTCATCTGATAGTGCACACACAGCCCTAGAGTCCTCGGTAGTTTTATGTCTGAAGTGTGACCATCCTGCAGATTCCCAAGTGTGGGTGACTGTATGTTTGTTGAATGAATAAAGGACCAGATAAAAGACTGAAGAAGGAAGGAAGAAAGAACATGGGAGGCAGGGGTTGTTGATTCCACTCCAAGTGCCGGCAGGTGTGTCCTTTCCTCGTGGCACCTTGCACACTCCAAACACTCCCCTCTGCACATGGTGGAGAAGATTCTAGAAGGTCAGAATCTGAGACTCACAGAATCTCAAACAGCTTATTCATGGAATAAACTCCTGGATTTGGGAAGCAAGGAAACCTCAAACCAGAGCAAGAAGTTCTACTGACGTAGTGCTGAGACCCAGACAGGAAGTGTGTTCTGTCCAAGATCACACAACCAGTGGACAGGCAGGCCAGGAGTCCCGGCCCAAGGGGCACACTGGGTGCCCTAGGATCTGCAGGTATCGCTCTGTACAGACATCGAGCAGGGCAGTGGGGCATTTAAGAGGCTTTGATGCAGAGCTTGTTGAAGCTGGCAGGATCCAGCTGCTTGGACCACCTCCCATGCCCCCCATCACCACCCAGACTTCAGAGCCATCTGCCTTTAGAAAAGTCTCTCCAAGTGCCCTCGGAAGGGTCTGTCACTGGCTAGCCTACAGCAAGAACTTCCCAAGGGCACCCTGGGAATATGGGGTGCAGGGAAAGTAGGACCAACAAAAGGGGGAGCTAGACCTGTTCAGACACAAGCTCTGAAACAGGAGAGGCCCTAAATGCAGCCCCCCTCTTGCCCGGCCTGCAGCTGGAGGCCAGGTTTGTGTGCCAGGGGTAGAGCTGGCCACTTCCCCTCCGGATCTCCACCACCCTGCGCACACCCAGGAGCCAGGAGGTCCCCAGCAGGGCTCCCTGCAGGGCTGTGGGCAGCAGAGAGGCCCACTGACTGAACCCCACAGGGGCAAGGGAGCAGGCAACTATTCTGGGCTCTTCTTCCCCCATGTCGGGCAATGAGGCTCGGGTGGCAACGGCCATCCTGTGTGGCAGGCAAAGGTGTTTCCTGTGCCGGCTACAGACAGGCCCAACCTGCCCAGTGCCCACCACAGTCTTTCCCAGAAGCCTTCACTCCACGGTCGCCTGGGACATGGCCACACAGCCCCACTGCCTGGGTTCCCTATTTTTCAACAAGCGTCCAAACAAGACAGATGGTTGACAAGCCAGGCCGGCGCATGCGGGCTTCTAATGGGTGGGTTCACGAAGGGACTCCGGTCAGCCTGTCACCTCCCCCTCTGCACCCAAGAGCCCCGAGCAAAGGCAATGCAGAGGCTGTCAGGGTGTGGCACGCTCCCAGCCTGGGCATCCAGCTCACGGGGCACAGTGGAGGGGCCAGGGCTGCGTGCTCACCTACCACACCATTGTCGCCATCTGTTTCCTTCCTGAGGGAACTGTGCCTGTCTCCCTCTCACAGGCTGAGCAGAGTTCCCCAAGCCTTTCTGATGAATGAGAGGATGTGTGTGGGTGCAAGGATGGTGGGTGGGTGGATGGGTAGATGGAAGGGTGGGTAGGTGGATGAGAGGATACATGGTTGGATGGATGGATGGATGGACGGATGGATGGATGAACGGATGGATGGATAGACGGACGGACGGATGGGTGGACAGATGGATGGATGGACGGACGGATGGATGGACAGATGGATGAACGGATGGACGGGCAGATGGACGGGTGAATGGATGGATGGACAGATGGATGGATGGATGGATGAATGGATGGACGGATAGACAGACGGACGGATGGGAGGACGGATGGATGGACGGACGGATGGATGGATGGACAGATGGATGAACGGATGGAGACAGACGGACGGGTGGATGGATGGATGGACGGACGGACGGACGGACGGATGGATGGATGGATGGATGGGTGGATGGATGGACGGATGGATGGAGGGACAGATGGACAGATGGATGGACAGATGGATGGATGGATGGATGGATGGACGGATGGATGGATAGATGGACATGCAAGTGGATGAATAAATCATGGGTGGATATTGATGATGGATGGATAGATGAAATGGATGGAAGGATGGAGCAGATAGATGAGTGGGCAGGTGGATGAAGCAGTCGTATGTACGGATGGACGGATAGATGAACAGATGGGTGGATGGCGGGTGGTGGGTGGGTGATGGGTCTGTATAGAGGGGTGGATGGGGGATGGGTGGAGGAGTAGATGGATGTAGAGAGGGGTAGATAAAGGGAAGGATGGTGGAAAAAGGAAAGAATGGAGGGAGGAAGATGATCGATGGGTGGATACATGGAAAAAGGAATAGATGGAAATAGATGGAAGGAAAGATGGGTGGGTAGAAGAAGGAATGAATGAAAAAAATAATGTGTGGATGGGACAGAATGTTTAAATATTTTATTTATTTATTTATTTATTTATTTATTTATTTATTTATTTATTTATTTGCAAGGAGAGAGAGAGAGAGTCTGGGCACACCAGGGCCTCTAGCCTCTGCAAACAACCTCCAGATACATGCTCCACTTTTTGCATCTGGCTTTATGTGGATCCTGGGGAATCAAAAGCCAGGTCAACAGGCTTTGCAAACAAGTTCCTTTAACTGCAGAGCCATCCCTCAGCCCCAGATTTTTTTTCCAAAGGAAACCGTGCTCCTTTCTATAGCCCTAAAGAGACCTGCCTTCAGCCCTCTGAATGCAGCTGTGGTCAGTAGTTCACCCTCTCCAGGCGGGGGGGGGGGGGGGGGGGGGGGGGGGGGGGCCTGGCTCCCTAGGCGATCTGCGATCTGCGAGAGGCTTCCGAGGACCGCTGGAAATCCTTCTGAACTCCAAAGGGCTCTGCCAGGAGAGCCTGGGGTGGTACCTAGAGGGGACAGAGACACTGAGGACTGCTACCCCCACCCCACGTGTGGCCAGCGGCTGTCCCTCTACGGGTGGAGAGCTGCCTGCTGCTGACGCTGGAGATTTATGGCTGCCCTTCCCTCTCTTGACTCTCTGCTCCACCTGCTTGAACCTAAGCTGAAGTCCTTGACCGAAGCCACAGAGACTTGCCCACTCCGACAGGGCAAGGGATCTGAGTTAAGACGGGACCCGTTGTTGAAATGAGAGTACGTGGGTGGGGGTGGGGGGCTGGAAGGCTTGGATCTGGGGAGCAAGGAATTGCCTCACTTTGGGTTTGGTTACAGGACTGCCAGTAGCCTTTGGGCCCCTTCGGGGTATGTCCCTTTGGGTCCCTTTGGGCCAGGGTATGTTTCCAAAGCAGTCACAAGTCTCTCCTTGAGCCCCTCCATGTTTCTGCCCCCCCTTTTTAGGGGGAGCAGGGCCTTTGCACAGGCATCTCCACTGAGGACACCTTTCCCCACACTTCCATTTGCATAGCTGAGTCATGCAGGTGTGCATAGACACCTGTGCATACATAAGTGTGCACCTGGCACAGGTGTGTGCATGTGAAGGTCATGGGATATGAGCTGTCCTGAGTGTGGCCCGCCCTGTGTGGGGGTTGGGGAAGAGAATGGAGCACTTTTCTTGGGAATGGAAAAGAAAATTAAGAGAGAAAGAGGGTGAGGTGATGGAGAGAGGAGAGCCAGAGGGATGCAGATGGGGCCAGAGAGGTGGGGCTTCCCCATCAGTCCACCCTGGACGGCTCCCTACGGCCACTGTGGTCAGCGCCCACCCGCCCGTCAAGCTGATTTACTGGCCCCGCCGCCCGCCGCGCGCCGGCCATCAGCCCCCCCAACCAGATCTATTATTCATGGACTTTCTGGAGCCTCTAATTAACTTCGGCCCACGCCAGGCGGCAGGGGCAAGTGGTGGCGGAAATAGAGGCAGGAGGCCCAGCCAATGATGTCAAGGCCACCATGCCCTGGGCAGGTCTGAGCCCAGAGCACCAGGTCAAGCTCTGCAAGAGAACCTTGGGTGGGAGCATGCCCAGGCACCAGCCAGAGCCCCTGCAGGCTGTGTGACCCCCTCCTCCCCCCCCCCAGGACTGTGAAGTTTGGAGAGCTTTGAACTCTGAAAGCCTCCATTTCCTCATCAGGAAAATGGGAATAACAAAAGCTGGTTGGTAAGGGGAGGAAGTCTGAGAACCCAAGAGTAGAGCGGATGCTACTGGGAATGAAGGACACACATGATGAACTTCTGAGCCATCCAGGCGTCATCCAGGGTCCCATAGGGAGCTCACCTACTTTCTTCCAGAAAAGCTGAGACAAGTCACCAGCCCACGCCATGGCACGCAGGTTCCAGAGCAGGAGGGAAACCCTACTGGTGCAAATGAGGACGCTGAAGTTCAGAGAGAGAGAGAGAGAGAGAGAGAGAGAGAGCGAGAGAGAGCAACTTGTCCAAGGTCACACAGTGAAGTCACTCCAGGAAGCATCAAGAACCCTGCAACAGGTACCAGGTGTCCCCCACCTCAGCTCTGGCCACCCTGAGAGGTGGAGGAGGTGCTTTCCCTGGTCTCAGAGGACTCAGGCCTCTGGAGGGCACTTCCTGTTCTGCTCAAAGAAGCCTTGGCAACCTGGTAACCCAGGGAGCTCAGAGTCAAAGCAATCTGTTCAGGGGTCCACGTCCCCACCCCATGAACCAATTTTGTCATCGTCCCCTTCCTTAATCTCAGATCTACCTCACTGACTCTCACCCACACCCCAGAGCTCCAGAAGGACCAGCCCGGTGGAGTTATTTGTGGTCCCCCAAGAACTCTAGGGACACTTTTCCCTTAGCCGGCCTCCTGTTTACCCCATGGTGGGGGAACCCAGGGATCTCAGGGGCCAGCTGGGTTCCTTCCAGCGTTGGAAGATTTCTCGTGCTAGAAGGTTCCTGGCTGAGGGCCTTAGAACAAGAGATAAAGCTTCAGCCTCATTCAGAAAGCTTTCTGTGACGCCCCTCAGAAGTGAACGCCCCCAGAAACTTCGGAGGGCAGGCCAGCCCTGGAGAGGGATGGCCACGAGTCAGTTCACCTGCTTCTTGCAAGACCCCAGAGTCCTCAGACAGAGGGTGTGCCTGAGCCTTGAGACCTGCCTCAGAGGACAAGTAGGGAGGAAGGAAGGTGACCTTGAGCCCATGTGGCACATTTTGGGCCATATGTCTTGAGCCCTATCACCCAGAGGAAGCTTGTCAATGATCTAAGGGGCCATTTGCCTCTGTCCTCAGGGCAACTCCACAGCTTAGGGTACCTGGGACCAGGAAAGGAAAAGCAGGAATGGCCTCGGCCTTGCCCTTGGACTTTCTCCACTTTGCTAGGTCAGAGAAGGACCTGGCTTCTCCTTATCTCTGGCCTAAAGGAGCTCCCTAGATCTGGTTTCCATAAATAACCTGAGTTCCTCCCTGGGAAACAGTTCCCCTTTCCTAGAATTAAGATTCCTTGAAGGATTAAATCTGAACCTGCTGTGATTGGTTAAGCTCAGCCCCCAAAACTGGGCACCATTATCCGTTAGCTCAGCCCCCCCCATTCAGAACCTATAAAGGACCCCAATTTAGGTCTCTAGGTAGGCTTTACCCCATCCTGCCCTCGCATGGGTGTATGGATTTCAATTCTTTGAACTCCTAAAGCAAAAATCCAGGTATAACACGGTGCATTGGGAGGTCAGGAAAGGGTCCTTGACCCCCCAAACCCTGAGTTCATGTCTCCTTTTAACCACAGAATTGGGTAAAACAAGACTGAGGAGGATAATTATTAAATTATTACATTTATTGAGGGAAGTAGAAAAACCAAGGGAAGGGAAATGGACACACCCACATACAGGGTCTGGGAGCCCATGTGGTGAGCGTGGGAGAAAAGAGATTTAGACAAAAGTGCAGAGCTCCTGCCCTGTGGAGGCCACGAGGGGAGACTGAGCAGGAGGACCTGAAAGTTCAGGAGAGATGATGGGGCAGCCCCCTGGTAAGCCCCCTTATTGTGGTGGGCTTCCCCTTCAGGCTCAGATGAGCCAGAGTGAGGGCTGATTGGTCTGGGCTAGGGGCCGGCTCAAGAAGCCATGATGCCAAGTTTTGGGGTCTGAGCTTCACCAACCACAATGTCAGGATCAGATTTAAATTCTAGGAAATTTAAGGGGACCTCCCTGCCAGGGAGGGGCTCAAGTTCATGGAAAAACAGGTCTAGGGAACTCCTTCAGGCAAGAGATGAGATCATTCTTTGATCTCTAGCAAAGTGGAGAATCCTAGAGCAGATTTAAGAACATTCCTGACTTGCCTTTGGGTGGGGTGGAGGCAAGTCACCCTAACTGCCTCACAGGGGGCAGCTCAAAATCCTTGTATCATATCAGCGCGTTGGCACATATTGGTGTATTGGTGAGAAATCCCAGAATTTCTGCATCACCTCCGTGATGTCTGTTTCTCAACCTGTGGTGTGTGTGGGGGGGGGGGGAGGAAGCAGGCAGGCAGGGGGTTCCAGTGGCTCCTGGGTGGCTCCTTGGGTGCTATCCCACAAAGCAGACCCAGCTGGCCCCCTGCCTGCTCCCTTGCTCCTCCTGAACCCCTGTTCAGAGCCTCTCTGACCCTAGGGAATGGAAGGGAAATGGAGGCTCAGCTTCGGATACAGACAGGAAAAAATACAACTTCCCCATTACTCCTTTGGGTTCCTGGGGTCCACAGCTGGCTGAGGCAGGCACCCAGCCCTACTCAGCCATCCCCATTTGCCAGAGGAGAAACTAAGAGGTTCCAGAGCTGCAACTGATAGCCAAAGTTCAGGAAGCTGGGGAGACCAGAGGTGGGCACCTGAGCCACAGGAAGGGCTGGTCATGACATTGCTTTCCAGGGGCTGAAAGTTCTGCAGGGAAGCAACTGGAGCTTACCCCTCATCTGGGAGTCTCTCACTCTTCACAGTGAGGGGCAAGCCCCATATGGGCATCATGGTACCCCACACACTTCTGCAGAGTGGGATCTCAGGCCAGACAGATAGACAAGAGCCTTGATTTCCTAACTCAACACAGCTCTTTCTCACCTGTAGCCACCTGGGCTGGAGAGATGGCTCGGTGGTTAAGGTGTTTGCCTGCAAAGCCTAACAACCTGAGTTTGATTCCCCAGTACCCACAGAAAGCCAGCTGCACAAAGTGGCACATGCATCTGGAGTCCGTTTGCAGTGGCTGGAGGCCCTGGTGTTGTGCCAATTCTCTCTCTCTCTCTCTCTCTCTCTCTCTCTCTCTCTCTCTCTCTCTCTCTCCTTTCAAATAAATAATTTTTAAAATAAGGGTCATTGTAGGGTGATGGAAAAGGAAGGATGGTGTTTGGGGAATGTATTAGTCAGGGTTCTCCAGAGGAGCAGAACCACCAACAGAATGAATTGTGGTAAAAGGGGGATCTATTGGATTAGCTCACAGCAGTCCCACAATAGCAGTCTGCAGGCCCCAGAGTCAAGGAACCTGTAGCTCAGTCCACGTGGCTGGAGGCCTCAGCAGTCCCAATCCAGCACTGAAGGCCTGGAGACTTTCTGGGGAGCTGCTGGTCTTCAGTCCAGGCTGGAAGGCTGAGGATCGGTTCCAACACCTATGTTCCAATGCCAACGTTGTTCTGATGTCAATGAAGGAATACACAACAGGACTCAGCAGCCAGGCAGGCAGGGGAAGAAAGAGATTTCCTTCCCCTTTATATAGCCTTAGAGCAAGGTCTTGCAACCCTTCCCCAGACTTGTTGACTTCTGGAGTCTTTGGAATTTCCTTCCTGCACTACCCTCCCAGGAAGAGATGTTCATTTCTAGCTCCCCTGAGCCTCCTTACATCCTGCCCCTACTGAGAGGCTGCCTTTCTGGAAGCATCCTCAGAGACCCACCCAAAATTACTAAACAGGTCAAGTTGACAACAAAACTTAATCATCACAGGGAAGCATGTTTTGTTTTTTCTCCCACCTCAGTGGATCCTCACCTGCCTCAGGAGGGTGCCACACACATGCCCTTTGGCTAACATTTAGTAGACCCCTGCTGGGTGCTCAGTGTTGGGTTTGTGACTCTCAAATAAAACAAAAAGCCTTGCTTGCCTTTGGGGGCTTGTAATTTAGCAGACATGGATTTGTGAGCTCTTCATGGATTCTGACAGATGTCCCAAGGACTCCAAGATTGTGCCACAGAAAGCTGAAGAGTAAGAGTGGGATGGGAAACAGGGGTGAAGAGAGCATAGACAGTGAGGGCCTCCAGAGGAGGGGCATTTAAGCTGGAATTGAAGAAGAGGTGTCCATTGCAGAGGGGACAGCAGGGACAGAAGTCTTGAGGAGGAGGAAGACCGAACATTGCTAAAACTGAGAGGAAGTGAGAGTGGCATGGGGAAGAGGAGGTGGGCATTGGGTTCTACTGAGGGTACCATTGTGGGTACGACGGAAGTGGTTTTTTTGTTTGGGTTTGATTTGCTTCCTTTGGCCTTGCCTGGGGTGGTTAAAGCTATGACTAGTCATCTTGCAGGAGCTGGTGATACTAAAAAAAAGAGCAGAGGCAGGGCTGGGGACAGTCATGAAGCACCTACTGTGTGCAGAGCTGAGGGACCCTTGGCTTCTTGGAGCTGATAAGGGGTACACACGACATCTGTGAGTGCCACATATGTGTTCACACGCACCTGTTCCCCATCCGCCAGTGTCCACCAACACACTTGTCAACTATCTACAAAAATAACCTGGGAGCTTCCACTCAGCTGGGCCCGAGATTCCCAAGGCCCCTTTTGTGTGAGTCACCCTGGCTGGGGATTACTGCAAGCGACACTAAGGACACCTTCTTTTATTGTAGTGAGTGACATTTGAATTCATTTATGCGTGAAGACTGCGTGGTTATTACCTGCCTGTGCCAGAAAGTCCCTGAGGCTGTGGGACCTGCAGAGACAAATGTGCACGTGTGGGTGTGCTTGAATATGTACATGTGGGGTGTGCTTGAATGTACACGTGTGGGGCTGTGCTTGAATGTACACGTGTGGGGGTGTGCTTGAACATTAACGCATGGGGTGTGCTTGAATGTGTACATGTGGGGTGTGTTTGAATGTACACGTGTGGGGTGTGCTTGAATGAGCACTTGTGTGAGAGGGTGTGCTTCACTGCATGTGTGTAGTGTGTGCTTGAATGTGTGCGTGTGGCGGGGGGTGCATGCACACGGGTGTGCTTTCACTGAAGGGCACCATCCATCTTTCTGAGACACTCTCTCTCATTGGCCCAGAGCTCACAGGTGGCCTCCCATGAGCCCCAAGTTCTGCCTGTTCCCCCTCCCCAGTGCTGGGATCACTGCCCCCGGCTTTTTACTATCCGGGAATGGAATTTGTAGGTGTTATTGCTTGACGACAAACACTTTACCGTCTGAGCCATCTCTCCAGCCACAATCAAAAAATTTTAGACAAAATGGAGTAACACGGATCATTTAACAACAGCAAAGTGCTTTTCCCTGTCTTGTTAAGCATTCATTCATCCACTCATTTGTCCAAGGATTTTTATTGAGCACCCACTGTATTCCAGGGAGGATCTCGGATCCCGGGAATACAACACTTAACCATCCTTGCCCTGTACAGCTGATGCCCTCCTGTTATATCCTCCAATGGGCTGGTCGTATCGGCTCCCCGCTGTGATTGTGGGGGGGGAACCACTGAGCCAGTCCCCTGTGGTTGGGCCACGTACTCACTGTGGTCATGCGTGCCTAGATGTGAACCAGACCAGGCCCAAGTCCAAACCAGAGTTTCCTGGTTCTGACATCATTCCCAGAGAGGAGTTAGTTGTGGTTGTGAGGGTGTGATCAGAATGAGACCCCACCTCTGGGACCACTTGGTTAGGGCCCATCATCCCCAGGGCACCCTCACATCTCATTTATATACCCCTCAGGCAATGCAATAAGTGCTTTAGGGGGTTTGCCTGTGACCCTCACGATACCCTCAGCCACCCCTGCCAGCCATCAAAGGGGGTCATCAAGTCACACAGGGAGACACAGGACTACATCAGGAATTCCGGGTGTCCCCAGTTGTTCACAAGGTGGGAGTTTGGTCTCCAGTGTGGTGCTGGGAAGAGGCAGAGACAGTTTCAAGGTGTCAGTGAGCAAGCCTGCCCCCTCTCCAGTCTCTCTGACTTTCTGTCTGGTCACATGACCCCCCCCCCTTTTTTTAAAGACAGGGTCTCATGAAGCCCAGGATAGCCTCAAAGTCGCTGTATAGCCATGGGTGATCTTGAACTTCAATCCTCCAGCCTCCACCTGCCGAGTGCTGGGATTACAGGCATACACCACCATGCTGCGCTGGGGACCCAACCCAAGGCTTGTATCAACCGAGCCCCGTCCCCTGGGCCATGTGAACCCTCTTCTGCTGTCCTGGATTCATCTGCCCGAGTCCTTCAGCAGAGCTCAGCTGATGCCAGCAACATGTCCTGGGGCTTTAACAACTGTGTGCCACAGAAACCCCTTTTTCTTTATGAAACCACCCAGCCTCCGGGGGTTCATTACAGTAACAGACACCGCACTAACTAGACTGAGGTACTTGGCTGAGTTTAATCCCCAGAGCCCAAGGGACATACCAGCCCCAGGGAGGTGGAGACAGGAAGATACCCTAGGGATGCTGGCTAGTTAGTCAAGTCTCATTGGTGAGCTCTGGGCCAATGAGAAGCCTTGTCTCAAAGGAGGTAGACTCCCATACCTGAAGGAGACACCTGAGCTTATCTCCTAGTCACACACACACACACACACACACACACACACACACACACACCAGCACACAGTGCCCCCTACCCCCCCACACACATGCAAAGCAGTAGGTATACAATAAACTCCCAGTTCAGACCTTGAATCAACGGTACTGAACAGGGGCTTCATCTCCTCTCTGGGCCTCTATTTGCCCATCTGTAAAATGGGAGCAGGAACGATGACCCTTTTCCCCCAAACGCACATGCTTTTGGTAGCACCCGGGGTGGGGGGGAAGGGATGTCACACTGTAGGGCACAGTGCCCTCCCCCTACCACCTTCCAGTGCCCAGGGCCAGGCCTACTGAGGTCCTTTCCCCTGGCAGGCCAGATGGGACTTCAGCCGGCTCAGACAGGAGCCAATGTCCCCTGGCTCATTATTTCAAACCAAATTAGGAGCGGCCGGGGCTTTGCCACTCTTGGCTTAATTGGAACTCACAGATGCCCTGTCCTGTGTTGCTGTCTTTCTTCCCCACCACTCTGTCCCCAGCCAGGCCATGCCTTGGGGGAGCCAGAGGCAGTCGGGCCTCTGCCACCTGGGCCCTCGCAGACGCCTCGGCATAATCAATGAGGACCAGGCTAGGCTGGTTGGTAATGGGGTCTGCTGGGCAGCTGGGCCCACATCGACCCTGGCCCCTGGTGACCTGGGAAGCAGAGGCCGTCCAGATTCAAGCAGATGGCTGACTCAGGGGCTCTGTTCCCCCCACCACCAGCAGCTCACAGAAGGATGGAGTTAGACCTGAAGGGACACTGTGTATGCGGTGGCCCTGCTAGAACCTTCCATGCTGTGCTGGGAGGTTTTAGTCTCCAAGAGGTAGAAATCTAGGAGTGATGCACACCTTTAATCCCAGCACTCGGGAGACATCGGTGGGAGGATCTCTGTGAGTTCAAGGCCGGTCTGAGATCACATAATGCATTCCAGGTTAACCTGGGCTAAAGCGAGACGCTACCTCGAAAAACAACAACAAAAAGAAAGAAATCTCTGGGAACAATTGCCCTGCTGATGTCCAGAGGTCCCCAAAACTATGGTGCCCTTCACCCTCCCTCAGAGCTCCCGAATGCCTCCCTGCCCCCAACCCCACTCCTATTTGGCTCAGGTCAGGTCTCTTCCTTTGGAGAGCCTGCAGAGCAGAAGTGAAGAGGTGCCATCCCTTGGGTCCTGTCCCCAAGGTGAAGTTTGAGTAGACCGTACTGCTCAGGGAGAAGCTGCTGGCTGACACAGGATGGCCCCAGACCAAGAGGAAGATCCCATAATTAACAATACCATCTGTACCCCCCATTGCCACCCTAGGAAGCAGGGATGGAGGCTTTGCAAGCAGTGGGGGGTACAGCAAGGAGGTGTGTATATATATATATATATATATATATATGTTGGCTAGGGGCTTCAGAGGAGCATTGCAGGGAGTGATGGGAGCTTTCAGCGTCTGGATAGCTTCCCAGCTCTACTGCCTAGCACACGACAGTTGTTCAGGACTATAGGCAGAGTTGGTGGGCACCATGCCATCTTATTGTGCCCGGGAGGAAGTGTATGTGTGCCCGTGGGCTTGTTAGAAAGTATGGTCTGCCTCCTCCATCAGGGTCAGGATGCCTGCCTCATGGGCCCCCTTGCCTTGCAGACCACAAGGAACCAGGCTTCCTAAGGGACTGTCGCTGGCTGGCATTTCATTTCTTGTGCCTAACTGCGGGGCACAGAAAGGTCTGTCCACTCGAACCCAGCCTGGGAAAGAAATCTCAGCAGACATCGTACCTCATGCCTGCTCCCCACTGGCTCCGTGACCTTGGGAGAGTGGCTTACCCTCTCTGGTCTCAGAGTAGCGGTTAACACCCACACACCAGCCAGCTCACGTGCTGTCCTGACACAGGGGCTCACCCGCCCCCTGATGTCCCAGGAGGGGGTCCTGGCTTCTGCCTAAACCAGGGGTCACACTGCTGTCCGAGCTGTGTGTGGGTGTGGGGGGAGTACTGGAAGCCAGATGGCATGAATGCAGACTTTCCTCTCTTCCCACCAGCTAATGGTGCCTCAGTTTCCCTACTTGTAAAATGGGGCAGCATAATCAGAGGACTTGGGGTGATGCCACTGGTGACATTTGGGGGCGTCTGTTTTACTGCCGCTCCCGAGCATAAAGCATGGGAACCGAGAGGTCCCTGTGACAAAGGGCTTGCAGCCTCAGTGACACGTGCAAACGTTTAGAAAGCTGTTGAGCGCTTATAGCCATCATCACGGTCATGACCACACTGGGGTATCCTTGGGCTAGGCTCCGCCCCCTGGCAGGCTCCGCCCCCTGGCCGGCTCCGCCCATTAGCCCTGAGCAGGATTGATGCCCTCTGCAAGGAGGAAGGGTCCAGAGAGAGGAGCCCCTGGCTGTCCTCTCCCCTGTCTACCCGAGCAGGCAGTGGGTTGGGGACAGAGAACTGTGAGGGTCAAAGTCCCCATGGTCCTCCCTGCCAGGCCATGGTGCCAGGACACCGGCCTCTGTCCAGCCACCCGGGGCAGACTGGCTAATTGCTGGTGTGCGGCCACTGCCCTGGACGGCGGGCGACACGGGGCTCTGACAGATGTGATTTATGAGAGCCCTCGGCAAAGCGGAACCCACTCAATGGCCTATTACCTCACTTAGCAGACACCTTGTCACCGCCCGAGAGCCGGGTGTTAAAAATACAAACCAGGCGGCTGGCCGGCAGGGCTGTGCGTGGCCTCCACCTGCTGGGTGCCAGATAGCAGCCGGTCCCCACCAGCAAGGCTCCAAAGATGCCCAGGCTGGACAGATGTAATCAGACCTGGGTTTGAGGGGGACAAGATGGTGCCCAGACCATAGTCAATGACCTTTACAGAGATGGGGTAGCTAAGGCCTGGGGAGGGGAAGACATCTGGTCACCCCAGGGCCCAGGCCTCAGCCACCTTCAATGGGCTGAAGCCACAGGTACTCTTGGTACCAGCCTGCAGGATCTGAGGCCAGTTCGTCTCCACCGGCCCTGTGGCCTCCATGGACCCTTCCTGTGTGTTCTGAGTGACAGGTCCAGGACAGACTGCCCTGCACCTCTCTGCACACCTGCGTGCAGGTCTGGGTGCCCAGGTGTAGGTGAGCGTGTGTACATCTGCGCATGTCTGGGTTTTACACCTGCTACAGAGCCCAAGCACAGACACACACAGGCTTTTACCCAGGTTTATGTTTGTGTCCGAACTTTCTTTTTCTTATCTGTTTTGAGACAGGGTCTCACACTTTAGCCTAGGCTAGCCTGAAACCCCAGGTTGGCCTCAAACTCATAGCAATCCTCCTGCCTCCGCCTCCCTGGTGCTGGGATTAAAGGTGTGAGTCAGCACACCTGGCTTTTGTGGAGGTTTTTCAACCACATGACTAATGGGTGAAATCCCGCCCTGTCCTTGAGGGACAGTTTCTTTACCCTGTCCCAGCTACTGTGATCCAGGAGGCCTTGGCTGGGCCCTTGGGGGCTGGAGGGACCTCTGTCTGAAGATCCCTGGGTGTCAGGCTCAGGAGCTTGACAGCCTTCATCCTGGGCACAGGGTGCGGGAGCAGGCTCCCTCACACCAGCATTCGCCAGCTACTCACTGACAGTGGCCAGAGATGCCCGTGGCACCAGGGAACTCACAGGAACTATGGGGATCCAGAGGAGGCCATCTGCCAGGCCATTAAGATGATGACTCAGCTGGAACCCAGGATGTGGCTAGCAGTCAGACAAGAGGAGGGGATGAATCAGATGGGACCTGATCACTCTGCCTTTTTTCTTTGCTGGATCTTTCCTCCAGGAAGCCTTCCCTGATCACACACACACACACACACACACACACACACACACCAAATTCCACAGCTCTCTGGTCTTTCCCCAGGGCACAGGCCAGACAAAATAACTGAACTCCATAGTTCCCTCCTCCCTGCATGGGGCGTGGGCCCTCTGGTCTGAAGCTACCGGCTGCTTAAGGAATGTTTGTTGATTGAGCAAAGAAAGAGCAACTGTTGAGAAGAACACGCGTGGGGCAGGCTGAGAGTTCAGTGTACCCCTCCCTCGATGCAGGGCTGTGGCCCAGTGTGA
>PVHP010022039.1:0-19725 GCA_004024765.1 Zapus hudsonius
CAGTGTAGATTGAATGTCTGTGGCTGTGGGTCCCTCGTTCCTCCCGTCCTGCTCTGCGGGATTCCATATGGATCCTCCACGTTATGACTGTGGTGGCTCCTCTCTTTCCAGAATCTCAGGTATCAGCCTACAGTCGGTTGGTAGGGTTAGATGGGCCCCAGCTCACTCGCTGCATCCTGAAAAATACAAGCACAATCTCTGCCTTTTGCGAGCTGGTCAACGCTGGTGGCCTCCAGTCCTACGGATCCTGTGCTCTGAGGTGCCTGGATTCAGCGGGCAATCGCAGCTTGTGTCCACGATCTGGATTTCTGCTGTATCCCCTGGTCCTTACTCCCCGAGAAGTGTGCGGCGTGTTTACTAGTCAGCCATCTTTTCCCTCCCCCCTCGACAAATCACTGGTAGGATTTTTTAAAAAATTAATCGAGGTTAGCCGGGTGTGGTGGTACATGCCTTTAATCCCAGCACTCGGGAGGCAGAGGTAGGAGGAACACCATGAGTTCAAGGCCACCCTGAGACTACATAGTGAATTCCAGGTTAGCCTGGGCTAGAGCAAGACCCTACCTCAAAAAACCAAAAAAAAAAAAAAAATTAATCGAGGTTAACCTGAGAAAGCAAAAGTCGGTATCATAGTTAAAATCAGAACATTGTACAATCAGAAAAGTGCCTTTGAATAACCCAGAAGGGGGAATCTTTTTATTAGCCCAGTAAACATATTTGTCATTCCCCTGCCTTAGCTCTGTAAACATGTCATAAGGCTTAACTCACTTTGAATAAATGTTTTATAGAGAAAAAAGCTTCACACATTGACTATAAATCAAATTAATTGAATTTAACAAGCAATTTTTGGATCTATTGTTTCTTGTTTATCAAGAGTTTAAATTTTTTTCTTTAGCTGAGAATGTCTGTAGGGCCTTTGTAAAGCCACATGGGGTCTCAGTGATAGGTTCAGCCATCTCATCTTGGGAAAGGGCCTCATGGCCATACCAGAGTCCTTAGTCCGTAGGCAAAAAGGCAAAGACCATAATCAAAAGAGGGGCAAAAACCCCAAATCATAAAAGGGCAAAAATCAATTTTTCGAGTCACTGGTCTCTTTCAAATAAAAGGCTGTTAGTATTCCCTGGGGGAAGCCCGCTACCTTGCTTGAGTGTCCATTGTTCCCATCCCCCAGGGGATTGGACCTGGATTTCTGACAAGGCGAAAAACCTTTGGTTCAGAATGGCTGGAAAAACATCAATTCTGTAGCATATATAGTTAGAGAAATAGCAGAACAATTTTATAATTGGAGAAGACCTTGAATACCCTAAAATGGAGATTCGCTTGTTTCAGATCCATAGGTATCAGATATATTATATGGCATGAGGCTTAATTCACTTTTACATCTGTGTAAATAAATGTTATATAGAGGGAAAAAACCTTATAAATTAATTTTAAATTAAGTCTATTGAATTAAACTTAAGTAAATCTAAGTATCTATATATGACCTCTGGTGCTAGGATACTAAGAATGCAGGTCTCATTAACATCCTATCTTTACATAAGAATGCAGGCCCACCCTAGGGTTGTGGTCTCTTTCCTAGACCTCTAAGCCCAACTTTTTAACATATAGCACAGAGCCCTGAGTGCTGGGTCCTGTGATTTTCCTGTTTTGTTATCCATGGCCAGTGGATCTCACTCACCTTGGTTCCTATTCACACCCGATCAGCAGGGGACTCCCCTGGGGTCTCAGATGGACAGATGAACAAGGATAGAACTGGGAAAAGCAGGGAGATTCAAAAGATGAACAGAGCCCCAGGCAAAAGCCAGCAAGTGAGGAAAGCACCAATCAGTGGGAAGGTGAAAGACCCCCAAGGCCTGAAAGACCCCCAGCGCCTTTCTCGGGAGAGTGCACCCCAAGACTCCAATAACCACACCAGCAGATGCAAAAGCAAGAGGAGTTTTTATTCTTCGGCTGTGCAGTCAGGCTCCCCAAACAGATGGATGTCCAGGAGCCCAGAGGAACAAAGGCTTAGGGTATATATAGGCAAAAACCACAAGAATTATAATACAGCTCAGGCCACAGGGCGTGTTGCATCTCCATTGGCTCTTTGTCTGTATCTACATATCCCTGATTGGTTACCGCTTTGAAGCCTAAAATTTGCATTGATATCTCATCTTAGGGCCAGCCCACATTCCAGGACAGCCATATGCCACCTTATATGGTGCTTCTGCTCATTTCCTGGAATTTGTGACCAGGCCTTCCTCAGGAGGGGAGGGGGAGTGAGTCATGGGAGGAATTTTTCTCATATTTGGTCATTCTTAGCAACTTGGAGTCAGCTTTACAAAATGGAGTCAGCTTTACAAAATGGATTCTTCACAGGGAGGGGTAATTATCCACCCTCTGACGGGCTGTCGGGTTCCCAACAGAGGGCCAGGGGCCTTCAGTCAGTCCTGGAGAGAAGCCTCAGGCAAAAGAAGTCAGTTGCCCCACAGCCATGAAGGAAGCCCATGGGGAGGACAGAAAGTGAAAAGAAAAGGCAGGAGAGAAAGGTGTTTGCAGAGCTGAGAGTCTTGTGCTTAGTGGGGGACTTCCAAGGTTCATTAGGCCTTGGCCATATGCCCACAGGGTGTCTCCGGACTGGGGTAGCACTATCGGG
The DNA here is from genome assembly GCA_004024765.1 of Zapus hudsonius. Taxonomy (NCBI): domain Eukaryota; kingdom Metazoa; phylum Chordata; class Mammalia; order Rodentia; family Dipodidae; genus Zapus; species Zapus hudsonius. Next base: position 2,633 of record PVHP010022039.1, read on the forward strand.
AGTGCATCCCTTGGCTCCACGTCCTGGGAGGCCACCCTTCATGCGGGCATGCAAGGCAAGCCAACTGAACCAAAAGTAGAAATGTGCCTCCAAGACAGACAAGACAACCAATCGGGTGGGGAAGAAGAGTAAGAGGGAACAGAAAACTCAGAGGGGTCTCTTATCAGTCTTCAAGTCCCTGTTCGGGCACCAGATGTTGGGGAGGTCTCGGACCCCTGGCCCCCTGCGGGTAGCCCAAGTCTCGACAGCCAACAGGAAAAAGGGCTTGATCCGGGAGAGATGAGGTGTACAGTTGGACAGACACATGCGACCGGGAGAAATGTTGGGCAAATCTCATTTTACTCCAGCACCCAAAACCCTTTTATAACCCGAGGCTGCATTGTTCAGCCTATTTCTCTCAAGCAATAAGATTCAAACCTTTTGGCGGGAGCCAATCAGCAGAGTACAGCAGAGCAAAGTATCAACAAACAGGATCAAGGTTTATCAGCTACTACTTCTGCCTCCTGGGATTAAAGGTGTGTGCCACCACGCCCGGCTTTATTATTCTAAAATTTAGCTTAATGTTACTTAGGCTGGGGTCCAACAATTTCTTTCTTTCTTTCTTTCTTTCTTTCTTTCTTTCTTTCTTTCTTTCTTTCTTTCTTTCTTTCTTTCTTTCTGGAATGACCTATTAATTGGTGCAAGTGGGGGTGTTGAAGTCTCCCACTACAATTGTGTTACCTTAATTCTAGTAATGTTTGTTTAATGAAATTGGGAAAACCCTTGTTTGGTGCATGTATGTTTAGAATTGGAATATCCTCTTGGTGAATTGTTCCTTTAATAAATATGAAGTAGCCGGGCGTGGTGGAACAAGCCCTTAATCCCAGCACTTGGGAGGCAGAGGTAGGAGGATTGATGTGAGTTCGAGGCCACCCTGAGACTACATAGTGAATTCCAGGTCAGCCTGGACTAGAGCGAGACCCTACCTCGAAAAACCAAAATAAATAAATAAATAAATAAATATGAAGTGACCATCTTTTCCCCCCTGGTTTTTCAAGGTAGGGAGTTCACTCTCACGCAGCCTGACATGGAATTCACTTTGTAGTGTTCACTCTCACCCAGGCTAGCCTTGACCTCACAACAGTCCTCCTACCTCTGCCTCCCAAGTGCTGGGATCAAAGGCAGGCACCACCATGCCTTGGTTAAAGTGACCTTCTTTATATTTACTAACGTTGGGTTTAAGTCTATTGTCTGCTATTAGGATAGCAATACCTGCTTGTTTCCTAGACACATTTGCTTGAAATATCATTTTTCCATCCTTTCTCCCTAGGTAAGTTCTGTTTTTGGTGGAGAGATGCATTTCTTGGAGGCAACAAACAGAAGGATCCTGCCTTTCAATTGTATCGGCAAGTGTGTATTTTTTTGGTTGGACATTGAAGCCACTGATGTCAATATTTATTATTGAAAGGTATGCATTTACTCTTGCCATTTTTTGCTTTTGTAGTTTTTCCTTTATGCTCTTGTATTAGCTATTATTTGAATATCACTTTTTTCCTGTTTTCTTATGTATGTGCTTTTTTTTTTTTCGAGGTAGGGTCTCACTCTAGCCCAGGCTGACCTGGAATTCACTATGTAGTCTAAGGGTGGCCTTAAATTCATGGTGTTCCTCCTACCTCTGCCTCCCAAGTGCTAGGATTAAAGGCATGCACCACCACGCCCGGCTGTATGTGCTTTTCTTTATCTTCAGTTTGAAGGACCCCTTTACGTATTTTCTGTATAGTGGCTTTGTAGTCATATATTCCTTCTGCCTGTTTTTATTGTGGAAAGTCCTTATTTCTCCTTTAATTATGATGGATAACTTTGATAGATATAGTAGTTGACAGTTATCTTTCAGAATCAAGCCCTCCTGGCTTTTAAAGTTTGTGTTGAGTAATCTGCTGTTATCCTGATGGGCTTCCTTTATAGGTGACTTGATGCTTCTCTCTTACTGCTTTCAATATATTTTCTTTTTTTAAAAATCTTTTTTTTTAAATTAATACTGAATTTTTTAATGTGCAAAAGATTAACTGTTTTTTAAAGCAAGCAAAAAATAACAATATGGCACCATTCCAATAATCAAATGCCCATAAAAATGTCATCAGTACAAAGAGCTAAGCAGATCTCAAAGACAGCATATTAGTTACAATATCATGCAATAATTTTTAATTAAGAATAAGAAGTTTACCAGGTAAATAAAGCAACATTTTACATCCTATTGAATATTAAAGTATTTTCCCATAATTTTACAGATTCTCCATTTTCATAACTAGTTGCATTTGAATAACTAGATTTGAGCTTAATTTTAAAAATAAGATGCCTATTCAACAAGCCAATTGAGCACACCTCTCCACATTTACATCCTAGAATATAAGAGTAAACTGGAAGCATTATTCAAAGATGAGGAAGAAAGTTCTATTCGTTTTCATCATCTGTGTGATCAGGTTGCAAAGGACATGCTTTTCTCTTCGTTTTTCCTAAGCCGCTGCATCCTGCTTCTTCAGGAATCTGGTTCTCTTTTTCCGAACCTTTAGGGGAAATCCTGAAGAATTCTCCAATTCCTTTCTGCCACTTGGGAGTTGGGCGTACACAAACTGGATTACCTCCTGCATACTTATTTTCAGCTTTTCTGGACGAAACCGATGGAGAATTAATGACAGAAGTGGAGGAACCCAGCACCTTCCTGGGGGCTCGAGAAACCACCACTTTTCGGTAGGTGCCAGGGACACTGTCTGCTTTTGTCCGCACCATGATGGAAGGCGGCGAGGGATCAAAGGCACACAGCTTAGGCTCCCCGCGAGTGGACAAGGACCCGAGCCTTTTTAAAAATCTTTATTGTCCAAAATTAGATACATTGAATGAGCAAATATTGCATTGGTATTCCCATTTCCTCCTCCCTGTCCCCAATCCACTGGGTATCCTCCTTGGTGGGCACACTGGATCAATCCATGTGGCAAGGGGTTATGGACAGCACAGGAGGCAGCCAGGTTGACCCCCTTACCTGTTGTAGCTGAGGGGGGCAATGTCTCTGTGTAATCTCTCCCACCGTGACTCTTATAATCTTTCTGCCCCCTCTTCCACTCAGTTCCATGAGTCATGGAGGGTGAGTTTTAAGTCTGTTTTATTGTTGTGAACTTAAGAGTCTCTGTGCTTCTACTTTAAGTTGTGTTGGAAGTTGTTGGTGCCTGTCTCTCTGATTTATCCTGGGTTGACTGATTGGTTGTGGTTATAGGTTTCTTTCTTGCTCCACTACTCTCTCCAGTGTTCCATTTGGGGCTTACACGATAGGCCTGGGATGGTTCATCTCATGCTGGGATATCAGCCATCCACCTGAGGCTCATCTGTGGAGTTGGAATGACCACAGATCTCTCACTGCCTTCTGTTTTTTTTTTATATATTCATTTTCAAGCAGATACAAAGAGAGAGAGAGAGAGAGAGAGAGAGAGAGAGAGAGAGAGAGAGAGAGAGAGAGAGAGAGAGAGCGAGCACCAGGGCCACCACCTTGTGGGTCTGGCTTATGTGGGTCCTGGGGAATTGAACCCGGGGCCTTAGGCACTGGAGGCAAGTGCCTTAACCGCTGAGCCATCTCTCCAGCCCTTTTTTTTTTTTTGCCTTCTGAAAAATACAAACGGAATCTCCTTCAGAGTGTGAGATTAGTATAGGTTAAATGAGATACACATTTCTAATTTGGCAAAATTCTATTGAGATTAGCCTCTCTGTAGTTCTCTGGTAATGGGGATTTCTTTTTGGAGCCCTAGTTTTTGGTTCTTGTAGGATTCAATATATTTTCTTTGGTCTGTGTGTTCAGTAGTTTAATTATAATATGGTGAGGTGAGTTTCTTTCCTGGTTTTGGCTGTTTGGTAATTTAAATATTTCCTGTATCTGCATTAGCATCTCTTTCCCTATTTGGGGTAAAATTTCTTCTATGATTTTGTTGAAAATGCCTACTATGCCCTTATTGGGAAATTATTCTCCTTCTACTATACCTGAATTCTTAAGTTTGATTTCCATTCATACCTTCCTATTACTTTTTCTTTCTCTTTGTTGGAATGTTGCAGATCTTTCACTTTTTCTTTTAGTTTATATAGTCTGTCCTCCCCTTGATATATTCTATTTGTGAGACTTTCTACAGAGTTTTTTTTTTATTCGATTGTGTTTTTCAGTTCTAGTATTTCTGATTGGTATTTCTTCATTATTTCTAGTTCTCTACTCATGTCTTGTATTGACCTTCTTATTTCACTGTTTGTTTCCTATGTTCTCCTTCAAGAGTTTGTTTTCCTCTTTGACTTTTTTTTTTTAAAAAACATTTCATTTATTCATTTTCAAGGAGAGAGAGAGAGAGAGAGAGAGAGAGAGAGAGAGCGTATCAGGGCCACCACCTTGTAGGGCTGGCTTATGTGGGACCTGGGGAATTGAACCTGGGGCCTTAGGCACTGGAGGCAAGTGCCTCAACCATTGAGCCATCTCTCCAGCCCTCCTCTTTGACTTTTTTTGAACATAGTTATAATCATTTTTTTTTTGGTCAGGCATTTCTTTTAAATCAGTCTTGCTGGAGGTCATTTCTGATAGATTCATAATTTTGGTGGAATTATACTTTCTTGATTCTTTGTTTCTTGTATTATAATGTAGAGAGTTTTGTATCTTCAATGCTTGGGTTTTCTAATTATCTGCTGTATTCTTAGATGTGTAAATTAGAAGTTATATATCTTCAGGGTAGAAGCTTAAGGTGCCTTGTGTGGGTGGCTTTTATATTACTCCAAGAGTAACAGCAGGGGTGAGCCAAATTGTTGGATTTGCCTGCTATGCAAATATTCTTGTATGCTGGGTAGAGCAAAATACAGGCTAATTCTAAAATCCAGTTGCACAATATACACACATAAACATAACCATCAAGGAGTATTTATGCAAGAGTGGGAATTGAAACAAACAGGTAATCCACAAAGCTAAAGTCCCTAAGGGCCTGTGTTGACTCATACTCTTTTTAAAAAAAATACCTTTATTGTCAACAATTAGATACATTATATGAGCAAATGTTGTCATGGTACCCCATTTCCCTCCTCTGTTCCCATCCCACTGGGGACCCTCATCGGTGGGCATACTGGATCTGTCCATGGGGTAGGGGTTATGAATTGCACAAGAGGTAGACAGTTTTTCCCCCTTAGTGTGCTGTTGCTGATGGTGGGGGGGAATGTCTGTGGATATTCTCCCCCATCATGTCTCTTACAATCTTAATCTGTCCACTGGGAGGCTGAGATTTCTGGTCTGTAATGGGTTCCAGGTGAGACCCTGCCCCCAAGAAAGACAGAAGAAAAAGACAAAAAGGCATTATAAATCAAGAAATATCAAAAGCGACAAAAGTCACCCCCAAAACATACCTTATTTAAGAATGGCAAAGTCCACTGAAAGTCCTGTTACCTTTTGGGATGGCTCCCAACCTCACCTATCTATGCTGAGTGCTCAATTGGTTCCTTCTGACACTCTGTGGTCTCAGTAGGCTGGTTAGCTCGGTGGATCTGCTGTTTATATCAGCTGTGCTGGATGCTGTGTGGCTGAGGGGTGGCTGATCCCTTGGTGTCCCCAGATCTCCAGTGCCTCCCCTTGCCTGAAGACCCCTTTTTGTTTCTGCTTCTCTTCCACATGAATTCCTTCTTCTTCCTCCCCCTCCTTCTTCTGAGGTAGGGTCTCACTCTAGCCCAGGCTGACCTGGAACTCACTGTAGTCCCAGGTTGGCCTCGAACCCACAGAGATCCTCCTTAACCTCTGTCTCGGGAGTGCTGGGATAAAGGCGCGCCCCCCACACCCGTCTTGCACGGAATCCCGATGCCAATTTCAGGAAACCAGAGGCCGCAGCTAAGGGTGACATGGAAGAGAGGAGAATCCCCTGACGGGCATCACAGGCTCCCTGCGGCCTGAGAACCACCTGTTACTGTCCAACCAGCAACGATCTCGGCCCCGGGTGAAGCCTGCTCTCTGCCGGAGGCACCTGCGCCGTCTCCCCGCCATCCCCGCGCCCGCCTGGCAGGAGACCCATGCGAGTTCATGCGAGTGCACATCCATCCGGTGGGACCCATGGTTCCCAGACACATTCCGGCTGGGGATTTCTGGGTTTCATTCGTTTCCGGAAAGGTCGAGGATTAAAACGAGTTTTTTCAGCCAAGATTCGCCGGCGGGAAGGAACCGGCGGAACTTTGTTGTCGGCGGCGCGCGTTCCCGCCCGGGCGGCTGCGCGGACGGGCCGGGCCGGCGGGGGGACGTTTTCCGGCGCGGACCGAGAGCGGAGGCTGAGAGCGCGGCCGCCGCAGCAGACGGACGCTCGCCCGGAGCCAGCCCGCGGCGCCGGGGCCTGGCCGGCTGCTCCTCCGCCGGGGCTCCCCGCCGCCTCACACTGTCCGGGCGGGCGCGGCGGGCGGAACGTGAGGTCCTTCGGCCCAGCCCGGTCCGGTGCGGCCCGGATCTGTGGCTCGCGAGGTGAGACGCCTGTGGCGGCCCCCCAACTTCTTGCCCGCCGGGGCCGCGGGGACCCACGACCGTGGGGCGGGGAGTGGGGACGCGGCCTGGGGCCTGCCGGCTGGTTCCGGAGCCCGGGGCCTCGGGGGCTTTGGGTCGGATCTGGAGAACTCCGGGGACTGGAAGCTTGGCGGGGGTCTCGGCCTCGACCCGGGGCCTCGGTGGCTTGATGTCGGGGGTTTTGGTAGTCAAGGAAGGGAGTGATAAAAGCACCCATGCTTAACTACTGTGGCCGTGCGCCCGTGGCGCCTGATACTAGACCCCCTGAACTTGACCCTGTCGGGCCGGCCGGAGAGCTCCGGGTTGTTTCTGTGGCTCCGTCCCTAAAGCACCCGGGGATGTGCCTCCTTCATATCCGCTCGGGAGGTCTCGGAATTTGTCAGACTTGGGGTCGAACTGGGTAAGAAGAAGCGTGGAGAGTTTAGCCCCTCTCTGAGTTAACTGGTGACTAGTTAGTTGCTGGAAAGGCAGGAGCTCAAGTCAGCGCCTTTAACCGCTGACCCATCTATCCCAGCCCAAGGGCAGGGGCCCATTTGGGTTCAAAAAGAGTTGATCACAGCTGGATAGATCCTCCGTTGCCCAGAAGCACCCGGGTAAAAAGTGGGTTCCCTGGTAGGAAACTTGTTATAGAAGTGAGAGTAGTGGTTGGATGCCTTGAGTTAAAACGAGGCCGGTGGGAGTTGTGGACGGCTAGGAGTTGCTGAGGTCTCAGAGTCATGCTAAAGTGGGTCATGGTGGTGGCCTGGGAGTAGAGTGTGGTAACGTTGCAGAGTGGGCTTCCAGATAGAGAATGACCTCTTACTGCGGGGGAGTGGGTGACTCAGACCTCTTGGATTAATTACTGTCGTTTGCTGGCGGATGTGTCTGTCTGTATTTGTGAGCTGGATGAGGCTGGAATGGACATTTGGGGTGCTTGCTACCGAGTAAAGGACAGTGTGCACCTTTTTGTCTTACTCTATGTCAAAGTGGTGGCTGTCACTGACAATATTTTAAGGAATTTCATAGTGGTATTTGTATACAAAGCTTTCCTCTGTTCATTTTTTCCCTTTGTTTTTGAATTGTAACTCATTCTTTTTAGCACTGTCTATTGTTTTTTTATGATAGACAAATTTAGACATGATAATATGTAAATTCTCGGGGCTTTTAATACAATTCTTAACAATCTTAGCCAATTTAAATGACTTTTCACTTAATTTTGTTCCATTATTTAATGTGTGCAACTCTAGAGAGGGATGTGAAAATCCTTACCGGTTTATGTTGTTAAACTGTGGATCACTAAATCCGTAAAATTTCATGTTCCCTTACTGCTGTGAAGTGATTACATTGAATCAGTTAAATCTTAGTGATTGTCATTTTAGCTTCCCTGCTAACTCTTACAGAACGTTATCTTTACTAGAAGTGTTACCCATCTTTAGTGACTTTGGTCTGTACAGTGTTGCTTTGTGACTATCTTTGTTGTTGAAAGGCCTGAGGCTTGCAGCTGTGTGCCAGAGCTCTGTGTGTATTATTCCAGAAGTCTGTGTGTTATCTGTAGATAAGATATTAAAAGGGCACCTACATGTAGCAGAATCAATAATGCCATCTGAATTTAACTGGGGCTTATTTAGGAGGTAATGCTAGTATGAATTATTATAGTTCTTTGTTTTGTTTAGTTCTTCTTTTAAGAATATTTTTATTTATGAGAGAGAGAGAATGAGTAGGCATGCAGGGCCTTTTACCACTGCAAATGAACTCCAGAAGCATGTGCCACTTTCTGCACCTGGATTTATGTGGGTACTAGGGAATCCAACCTGGACCTGCAGTCTTTGCAAGCAAGAGCCTTTAACCACTGAGCCATCGCCTGACCCCCAGTATTAGTAGTTCTAATTATTTTATGGATTTGTTTTCTTTAAACTTTAAAATTAAAAACTTCTATTAAAAAGTTTTCTCTTGGAGATGGGGAGATGCCTCAGCGGTTAAAGGCACTTGCTTGTAAAGCCTGCTGAATCAGGTTTGAGTCTTCAGTACCCACGTAAACCAGATGCACAAAGTAGTGTATGTGTCTGGAGTTCATTTACAGTGGAAAGAGGCCTTGATACACCCATATTCCCTCTCTCCCCCCCTCTAGTAAATAAAAATATACCTAGAAAGTTTTCTCTTTTAAAAATATTTTTAATAAGTAGAAACTTTGTATGTAGAATTCGGTGTGTTGGAACCACCGTCCCCATTCCACTGAGGGCCCTCCTCATGTGGAGTAGTTGGGATTCTCCACAGAATACAGGGCTGTGAGTTGTGCAGGCAGCAGTTAGTGGGGGTGGCATTGCCTCAGAATATTCCCCCCACCATGGCTCTTACAGTCTTTCAGCCCCCTCTTCTGCAAAGTTCCCTGAGCCATGGTGGGTGAGTTTTAAGTCTGCTTTAGTGTTGAGTTCTTAGGGGCCTCTGGATTTCTTTCTTTCTTTTTCTTTCTTTTTTTTTTTTTTTTTTTTTGGTTTTTCGAGGTAGGGTCTCACTAGCCCAGGCTGACCTGGAATTCACTATGTAGTCTCAGGGTGGCCTTGAACTCACAGTGGTCCTCCTACCTCTGCCTCCCTAGTGCTGGGATTAAAGGCCTGCACCACCACGCCCGGCTTTTTTTTTTTTTTTAAATCAGATTCTTTTATTTATTTATTTACTTATTTATTTTGGTTTTTCGAGGTAGGATCTCACTCTAATCCAGGCTGACCTGGAATTCACACTATGTAGTCTTAAGGTGCGGCCTCTGGATTTCTGCTTTGGAACATTTTGTGTATCCTCAGTGTCTGTCTCCATCACACTGGCAAAGGTTGATCTGGAAATCACTCTGTAGTCCCAGGCTGGTCTTGAACTCATGGCAATCCTCTTACCTTAGCCAGCATGCCCTGCTCTTATATTCTTTCTTACCCCCCCCCCCCCATGTGATGTTCTCTGAGCCTTCGAGGGTGTGATATAGATGTCCCACGTAGGGCTGACAGCAGTCCCTTATTTTCAGCAGTTTGGTTATAAGTCTCAGCTGTAACCGCCACCCTCTGCCAAAAGAAGCTTCTCTGATCTAGGCTGAAAACAGTATGAATTTGTGGACATAAACATAAATATGTAAAAGGCAGTTTGAGTCAGGTGTGGTGGCACATGCCTTTAACCCCAGCACTCAGGAGGCAGAGGTAGGAGGATCACTGAGTTCGAGGCCACCCTGACACTACATAGTGAGTTCTAGGTCAGCCTTAGCTAGAGTGAGACCCTACCTTGAAAAACAAAACAAACAAACAAAACAAAGAGGCAGTTTGATAAACATGCGCGGGCTGGTGAGATGGCTCAGTGGTTAAGGCACTTGCCTCCAGTGCCTAAGGCCCCGGGTTCAATTCCCCAGTACCCACATAAGCCAGACCCACAAGGTGGTGGCCCTGGTGCGCGCTCTCTCTCTCTCTCTCTCTCTCTCTCTCTCTCTCTCTCTCTCTCTCTCTCTCCTTGAAAATAAATAGATAAAATATTTTAAAAAAAGATAAACATGCCCATTTATTTATTTATTTTATTTATTGGTTTTTCGAGGTAGGGTCTCACTCTAGCCCAGGCTGACCTGGAATTCACTATGGAGTCTCAGGCTGGCCTCGAACTCACAGCGATTCTCCTACCTCTGCCTCCTGGGTGCTGGGATTAAAGGCATGCACCACCATGCCCGTCTGGTTTAAACATGCCCATTTAGTAAAACTACAGTGATTACTTCCCACCTAGGGCTTGTGACCTTCCCAGCCACAGATTTTTTGACTGGTTTTACAGTATCAAGCATGAATTCCCTCTTAATGGAGCAGGCCTCAAATGGAATCAGAAAGAGGTTGGTTACCCCCTTAACAGTCATACCACTGTTGCACCAGTGGGCACATCTTGTCTGATAGGCTGCATGTGTAGCACACAGTGTCCATGCCTGTTAATGACTTCTCCCCAAGCAGCCTGCATAGAATCTTCTGGCACTCTGAAAACTAGCCAGCAGGGAGGAAGCTTCCAGCTTGATTTCTCTGTGTTCTGCAACAGAAGCATGTGTTATTTTCAGCAATAAGGTCTTACCATCTTGTTCTGGTAGGCAACCAAGAACAGTGACAATATCCTGTAGTATTTAGAGGTTTTTTTTTTTTTTTTTTTTTTTTGGTTTTTCTAGGTAGGGTCTCGCTCTAGTCCAGGCTGACCTGGAATTCACTATGTAGTCTCAGGCTGGCCTTGAACTCAAGACAACCCTCCTACCTCTGCGCCACCATGCCCGGCTTTTTTTTTTTTCCTTTTGAGACAGGTTCTCACTACTACAACTCACTATATAGCTGAAGATGATTTTGAACTTCTGATTCTCCTGCCTTTATCTCCTGAATGCTGGGGTTACACATGTGTGCCATTACTCTTAGTTTATGTGGTGCTGGAGATCAGTCCCAGGGCTTTGTGTATACAAGATAAACGCTCTACCATCTGAGCTACATATCTAGCCCTGTGGATGTTTCTGAGACTGACTATAGACTTTTTGGAGGTCTAGTGGAACTCATTTTACCATATTCAAAAAATAAGATTATTTGACCAAACTTTATTTGGAAATTTGAATTCTGAGACTATGAAACTATGTGTACCAGTTCTCTGCTCAGCTTAATACTGTACTAATACTGCAGCATATTAAATCACAGTGATTTCCTTGACTGTCCCAACATGCTCCATTTTACTGTGTGGCCAACTTTAAGACTTGAGTCAAGAATTTAGGCTCCCTGCCCCTGGGCCAAGTGCTCTACAACTAATCTGCATTTTCAGTCATTAAAAAAATATTTATTGGGCTGGAGAGATGGCTCAGCAGTTAAGGCAATTGCCTCCAGTGCCTAAGGCCCTAGGTTCAATTCCCCAGGACCCACAAAAGCCAAACCCACAAGGTGGTGGCCCTGGTGCGCTCTCTCTCTCTCTCTCTCTCTCTCTCTCTCTCTCTCTTTCTCTCTCTCTCTCTCTCCCTCTCTCCCTCTCTCTGTATCTCTGCTTGAAAATGAATAAATAAAATTTAAAAAAAAAAAGTAACTTTTAGAAGCCGGGAGTAGTGGTGCAGGCCTTTAATCCCAGCACTCGGGAGGCAGAGGTAGGAGGATCACTGTGAGTTCAAGGCCACCCTGAGACTACATAGTGAATTCCAGGTCAGCCTGGGCTAGAGTGAGACCCTACCTCAAAAAACCAAAAAAAAAAAAAAAGAGTAACTTTTAGAGGTTTGGGGATGCAAGCCTGTCACCAGAGTTGGATCCCCAGTATCCAGGTAAAGCTGGATGCATAGTCATGTGTGCATCTATAATAATCCCAGTGCCCTTATGGAAATGGGAGGCAGAATTGGAGAATCCTGAAGCATGCAGGCCAGCTAGTCTGGCCTTCACAGCGACAAAACAATAGAAACTCTGTCTCAAACAAGGTGGAAGGAGAGGACCTATACTCTGAAGTTGACCTCTGATCTCCACATGCATACCAATACACCAATACACAAATAAAATAATTTGAGGGGAAGGTTTTTTCAAGGTAGGGCCTTGCTCTAGCCCAGGCTGGCCTGGAATTTACTATGTAGTCTCAGGCTGACCTCCAACTCACAGTGATCCTCCTACCTCTGCCTCCCCAGTACTGGGATTAAAGGTGTGTGCCACTGCACCCAGCTGGTTCTTATTCATCTTTCTCTAGTTAAAAATCCTTCCATGGGTTTTGTAATCAGAGTTGTTAAAGGCTAGTTTTCAAATGTGCTACAGTTACTTGGTAAGCATCTTAAAGCTAGAGAAGTTCTTACAGTAACTAATATGAGGTGTGCCATTTTTTTCCACACGCTCGCATGTGTATGTACATGTGTGGACATGTATGTGTGGACATATGCATGTCAGGGAGCATGAGAGGTCAGAGGATGACTTCCAGGTATCAGCCCTTGTCTTTCTCCTTGTTTGTTATTCACTGCTGTGTAAGCCAGCTAGACCCTTGAACTCCTGGGATTCTCTAGGTCTCTGCCTCCCATCTTGCAGTAGGATGGTTGAGATTATAGATTGCACCTGGTTTCCATGGGTTCCAGGCATCTGAACTATGGTTGTCACACTAGTTTTTACCCACTGCACCAGTACCCTTTCAATTTTTACTATTTTTTTTATTGATTTATTAGTGAGAGGGGTGAAGAGAGGGAGGGGAAGGAGAGAGAATGAATATGGGGACATCAGGATCTTCACCACTTTTTACATCTGGCTTTTAATTTAAAATTTTTTTTTTTTTTTTTTGGTTTTTCGAGGTAGGGTCTCGCTCTAGTCCAGGCTGACCTGGAATTCACTATGTAGTCTCTCAGGGTGGCCTTGAATTCACGGCAATCCTCCTACCTCTGCCTCCCGAGTGCTGGGATTAAAGGCGTGCGCCACCACGCCCGGCCTTAAAATTTTTTTTATTTATTAGAGAGGGAGAGAAAGAGGAAGGAAGGAAGGAAGGAAGGAAGGAAGGAAGGAAGGAAGGAAGAATATGGGCGTGTGCCGGGGCCTTGCCATCACAAATGAGCTCCAGACACATCTGGTACTGGGGAATTGAACCTGAGCCATCAGGCTTTACAAACAAGCACCATTAACCACTAAGTCATCTCTTCAGCCCAGATTTTTACTATTTTGAGACAAGATTTTGCTCTGTAGCCTACTGGCCTGGACTTGAAATCATTTTGCCTAAGCCTCCTGGGTGCTAGTATTAGAGGCATGTGCCACCATCCCTGGCTTACTTCCAATTTAGAGATGAGGAAATAAGCATAAAGAGACAAAGTCACTTGGAAAATTTCACTAATTTTGGCTGCTATAATGAAATCCTGTAAACTAGGTTTAAATAAAATAAATTTATTTCTTGCTAGGATGGTGAATACATACCTTTAATCTCAGCACTGGGGAGGCAGAGGTAGGAGGATCATAGAGAGGCAACTCTGAGACTACATAGTGAATTCCACATTTCAGCCTAGGGTAGAGTGGGACCCTACTTTAAAAACCAAAAGAAAATAAAATTCTTAAGTTGTGAAGGATGGGAATTCCAAGGTCAAGGTGCCAGATGATTTGGTTCCTGTTAACAGCTCTCCCTGTGCAAATTCTTGTTTTATTCTCACATGGCAGTTTAGAGAGGTCATCATCCAAGAGACTATTTCATGAAGGCAACACTTACAAATATAATGACCTCTCAAATGCCCCACCTACAAATACTGTCACATGGGCATTAAAGGTTCTTAGTAAACATGTGGGGGTTAGGGAATTAAAAACATTCAACCCATATCATTCACTATTGGTAGAAACTGGGGCTCCTTGTTTATTTTTATTTTTATTTTTAGGTAGGGTCTCACCCAGGCTGATTTGGAATTTATTATGTAGTCATGGTGGCCTCCAACCCCTCCCTCTCTCTTTCCTTTCCTTTCTTCCTTTTTCTTTTGAGCCACCACACCAGGCTATGTATGTATTTTTGGTGTGTGTGTGTATACGTATATATGTGTGATATGCATATATGTAATGCATATGTATGTGTGTGGGCATATGTGTATGTGTAGGTATGAATGAATGTGTTTGAGGTCAGAGGTCAATGTTGGATGTCTTCCTTAAGGACTGTCCTCCGCCTTATTGTTTGAGCTAAGATCTCGCTGAATCTACAGCTCACCAATTCAGCTAGACTTGCCAATCAGTAAACCCCAGGGATTCCCTGTCTCTGCCTCCAGCTCTGGGATTACAGGCATGCACTACCATGCCAACCTTTTACATATGCTCTGGGGATCTGAGCTCAGGTACTTAATGCTTAATAAAGTGTGTGACAACACTTTAACTTTACCTTTTAACTTTAACTGAGCCATTTTCTCAACCTTCTGATGTCTGTCTCTTTTCCTTTCTGTTTTGTTTGTTGGTTTCAAGGTAGGGTCTTGCTCTAGCCCAGGCTGACCTGGAATTCACAATGTAGTCTCAAGGTGGCCTTGAACTCATGACATTCTGCCTCCCCAGTGTTGGGATTAAAGGCATGCACCACCACAAATGACTTTTTTTTGATAGCTTACTTCTGTCTGACTCTCTCCTTCCCTCTATGCCGACGTCTTTTCTTTACCCCTTCTGGGTCATCCCAGCCACTACCCCTTTCCCACTCCACACTCAAGTATTTTCCTTATTTGAAGCTTTAGGGACCAGAATGCAGTGAGAACACCCAAATCTCTGACCCTAGTCTTTTTTAGCTGCTTCTGACATTTCACTATTATCAACACTGTTAATCTATTGTCTATGTTGGAAACCTGGGCCACAGACGAGAGCTTGGGTTCTGGAGGTGGAAGTCTAGGTAGAATCATACGCTACCATTCTCAAGGTAGGTATATTGGGGCAGGCCACTTAGCCTCTGAAACTTCAGATTCTTTATCTTTAGAGTAAGGATAATAGTATCTTCCTTCTGGTATCATGAAGGTTCAGTAAGAATACAGATGAGACAGTGATTTGTTTAATATTTACTAATGCTGGGAGATAGTGATGAGCAAGGCTACCCTCTTGGGGCTCCAGCTGGCTTTACTGGTTTTACCTCCTTAGTCTCTAATGCCTCTTTTCTCCCTTCTCGTTGCCACTACTATAGTTGAGGGTCTCATTACCTATTGCCCAAACTGTTATAAGTAGCATTCTACCTAATTTCCTTACCTTCTACACAGCCACCAGAGCTTCTTTTAAAATTGAGAATTCAAATGAAGCCACTTTCCTGTTTGAGATCCTTTAGCAACTTCCAGTGGGGGAAAAATGAGTTGTGGGATATTGTGGACACAGATATGGAGGCCACTTAAGAACTGATTGGTATAGTTGTTATGTTTGCCACAGGTGCAGCAGACTGGAAAGGGGTGCTAAGTGCCATATATTTGTCAATCCTTGTTGAGGACAAAGTTCAAATTCTTTAGCAAGTCACCAAGACACACAGAATCAAAATCTGGCTGTCATCTTTACAGTGTCCTCATTTGCTCTATCTTCAGCCTCTAGTCCCATGGAACTGTATTCTGTAGATGCCATTTCCCTCTGCCTTTATAACTTCATCCTTGCCTGTTTGAGGAAAGTTCTGTGGCCTTCTCTGGGAAGCCTCTACCAGCCTTTACAGGCAGTCATTAACTTCTCTGTCTTCTTGTGGAACGTCAGTCCTTCCTTTTAGCTTCTTTCTCTTGTACTTCCCTTCTTTCAATACTTTCATCTCTTCTTTTTTTTTTTTGAGAAATTCATATGCTACAGAATTCATCATTTTTATTTTAACTTTTTATTGACAGCCTTCATACATGTACACAATGTACCCTCATCATAGTTCTCTCCCATCATTCTCATTTGTTCTCTTCCCATATCCCCCCTCCATTGAACCCTTTCTTGTTTTCAATTAGTCCCTCTTGTTTTGAGGTCATCATCCCCCCCCCCCCCATTATGCAGGTCTTGTGTAGGTGGCATTAGCCACTGTGAGTCATGAATGTAAAGGCCCCTCTTTGTCTGGAAGACAGCATTCCAAAGCACTCTTCTCCATCTTTTGGCTCTAATATTCTTCTCTGTACTTCTTTTGCAATGGTCCCTAAGCCTTGGAAGATGTGCTAACAATGTCTCAGTGCTAAACATTCCACTGTCAGTTTTTAGCACTTTAATGAGTTTTGAGTCTCCCCAGTATTTACTGTCATCTGAAAAGAGAAGTTTTTCTAACTAAAAGTGAGAGCAGCATTAATATAAGGGCATAAACTTAAATATTTAGAAGGTAGATTGGTGGGTATAATATATCATTTAGCCAGACAACAGTAGTAGCTTCCTCCAGGGGTTATGAGCTCTCTAGATTTTCAGTACCAGGCATGACTTCCCTTCCATGGAGAGGTGCCTAAAGTAAAATTCATCATTTAAAATTGTTCAGTAGTTTTTAGTATATTCACAAGGCATGCAAACATCACCATTGTCTAATTCCAAACTTTCGTCATTACAGAAGGAAATCCATTTCCATTAAGCAGTCACATGTCATCCCTCCCTTCATCTTGAACTGTAATTAATAATGCTATGAACCCAGTATGACAAAATTTTTTTTTGATTTTTCAAAGTAGGGTCTCACTCCAGCCCAGGTTGACTTGGAATTCACTATGTAGTCTCAGAGTAGCCTCCAACTCACAGCCATCCTCCTACCTCTGTCTTCTAAGTGCTGGGATTAAAGGCGTGGACCACCATGCCCAGCCTAGATATTTAATATTTATACTGATATGGATGAGTAATTTTATCTCCCTTTCAGAAAAGCCTAACACTGTCTTTCCAGCATTTCTTTTTTCTTTTCTTTTTTTTCTGAGGTAGGGTCTCGCTCTAATCCAGGCTGACCTGGAATTCACTATGTAGTCTCAGGGTGGCCTCGAACTCATGGCAATCCTTCTACCTCTGCCTCCGAGTGCCGGGATTAAAGGTGTGCACTACCATGCCCGGCTTCCAGCATTTCTTAGATGTAAGTGGTGATTCTTGTGTGAAATTTCCTTCCTTCCTTCCTTCCTTCCTTCCTTCCTTCCTTCCTTCCTTCCTTCCTTCCTTCCTTCCTTCCTTCCTTCCTTCCTTCCTTCCTTCCTTCCTTCCTTCTTCTT